>JAPPVO010004411.1:0-40578 GCA_030407325.1 Camellia japonica | reverse complement strand
TACTATTTTGAGAAGTGGATTATAATTCACTTCCCAGATTATAACCCACTTTCTCTCTCATAAAAAAATTATTTATAAACAATTTTCACTAAAAAATTGATTATAATCATCTTCTCAAAATGGGCCTACGGCTCCAAGGATGGTAGTGGCCTGCAGCTGCTAAAATTGCCTCCCAGAGGAGCCAATCACTTTATGTAACGTTCTTATGTACTATCGCATTTTATTTTTCTTCAAGAAAAATAAAAAATAAAAATAAAAATAAAACCTAAGTTCAATTCAAGCCTTGTTTGAGAAGTTAGTTATTTTGGTTTTTTTTTAGTATTTTAATCTAATTAAAAAAAGTTATGCGTAGAAGTTGGTTGACTTTTTTTTTAAGTTGATTTAACAATTGTGAAAGAAAAAATGAAATGATTATAGATTAGCTGTAATATTTTGTCTTATTAAATATTTTAACTTACTTTATCTTTTAGTAGGTTATTTTAACCTAAGAAAAATGTTATAGGCCCCAAATTTTTTACCAAGTGAACCCTATACCCACGTAAGACATTTAGTTATTTATTTAATAAAAAATTTAGTATCTCTAACATTATCCTTAACCTAATCCTCTTTTCAAACAATAGGGTGTTTTGGCAACATGGCTTTTAGTCACTTTTTTAGGTTAGTAGCAAAAGCCAAAAATTGGCTTTTTTTGTCTTTTTTTTTTCATTTGGGAAGTTGGTTTTTAGCCAATGGTGAAATTATCATTTTACCGCTCATGGGTCAAAATGTGTTACATGGGTAAAGTTGTAAATATTTTAAATAAATGGGGGTAGTTTAGTCATTTTATTGTGATTTGACATCCTAAACAAATATTAATCAAAAAAATCAAAAGTAACTTTTTATCAACTTCCCAAATCATTTATCTAAAAAAACCAAAAACTTGGTTAAAAGTCAAAAAATATTTTTTACCATCTTCTCAAAATAAGCTAATGTCTCAGTATATATTTATTCACTAGTTGTTTAAAACTTAGCCATCCATACTAATTTCATTATTCAATTACATTGTACTCGTAATACCAATCAATCTAATTGGAGAATCAAACAAGAATAAGAATATTGTTTTGTGATTAAAATCCATGGGGTAGTCTTCATTATCTCAATGTCTGAGTACATAGATTTTTTTAGAAGTGTGTTCAGAGATTTGGGCTCCTAAGGCTACAAAAAATGGTTAAATTTTTTTGGTGCATATACCGTGCGTATTTGGAAAGTTACTATTTTAGTAAGTTATTTTAGTTATTAGCTATTTTAGTAGGTTAAAATTTGTGTGTTTTGGAAGATGGTTAAATTTTTTTGTAGTTCGATGTGATATTTGTAAGTGAAAAAGTGAAATGATTAGGAATTTAATGTAATATTTTGTCTTATTTACTATTTTAGTCTATTTTGTCTTTCTATGAATTTTAATCCAAAAAATCAAAAAATAACTTTTACCAAACACTCCCACCATTACCATTATAACACCTTTTGTTTTATTAGGAGATAAAAATATTAAAAAAAAACAGTATCTTTTAACTCAATTTACTTTTAAAAAAAAAATTTTAACTCAATTTATGCTCTCAACACTTCCAGATTGCACTTCCAATACAACCAAAATTGAGCGGCAACGATTTTCCAAAGACTTCAAATAAATCAAAATAATCACAAAAACAATTTATTCTAGGAGGGAAAAAAAACATAACAGAAAACTAGCACTCCATTTGTTTTGACAAAAAAAATATTTTTTTAAAATATTATTAATATTTTTTTAACATATAGCATAACAGAAAACGAAAGTCAATCACTCTGTTTGTTTCTAATTTTTAAAATTCACTTTTCAAAAAAATCATACTTTTTTCATTTTTTGTTTTTTTTTTCACTAACTTTTTTTTAACATTTTAAGTAATTTTTTTTTTAAATTTTTTGAATGCACCTAACATAAATACATTTAAATAGTATAATATTTATAAAAAAAATTAAATTTTTTTTTTCTAAATACCAAAAATATAAAAAAAATACAAAAATTTAATATATTTTTCATATTTTTATGTATTTATTAATTTTTTAAAATATTTTTTCACAAATAATTTACTATTTAAATCCATCTAAATAAAATACATCTAAAAAATTAAAAAATATCTTAAAATTTTAAAAATATTCACTAAAAACCAAAAAGACGAAAAATAAAAGAACTTAATTTTCAAAAAACTAAATTTAAAACTCAAATCAAACAAACTAAATAAATTTTTTAAATTATTTTTTTTGTGATCAACAGAAACCGAGTTTATTAGACTAAAATTTGTTTTTCACTTTCAAAATGTGAGAAATCTTGTTCGTACTGTAGTACTAATGCCACGACACTATGCCGCCACCGCTAAGACAATATTGAAGATAGCCACCATAATCTAAGAAAATCTTTTTTAATAAAAAATATTTTTCATCCAAATAAATAGAGTATTAAGTGAATTTTCGAACACAACATTGTACACCAGCAATAAGAAAATGGATGCTTTATATATAAAGGGAAGAGAGAGTGACAAAATGATGGCCAATCTTCTAGACAAAGCCCAAAACAAAAGAGTACAATACATACAAGCCTCTCTCTCTAACCCCTCCCCAAAACAAGAGTACAATACATACAAGCCTCTCTCTCTCACCCCTCCCCTCATTCCTAAACTCTTCTTATTCCCACCTCCTCTCTCTAACTCAAAATCTTTACAATAAAAAAACGCTTTTTAATCTGTTCTTTCACTCATTGATCTTCTAAAACACACATCAGATTTCTTGTAAGCCGAAGGGTTAGCCCATCCTAATCTGTCCAAGTCAGTCTCCCTACAACTAGTACTAACTAACTTTCTACACAGACTGCTTCTATCAGAGTACAAAAAGGGAACATTACTTGCCTCATCTTCTCGGTTTAAGCTCCCACCGGGTATTCTTCCCCAAAACCCATGCTCATCCGATTCCCCATTCTGATTTTGAAAGCCACTGGTCTCGGGATATCCTGAAGAATAACGGTCAGAATCGGCAAGTGGTGAGTGCCTGGAGTACAAGGGGGAAGGTGAGGAAGAGGATGATGAAGTTGATGAGTCTGAATCTGACGCGTGCCTCCACAGGCTATTCCAGTTGCGACCCAGGTCACCAAAAAGGGGATCAAAGTGGTCATCAGTGCTCGAAGTGTCCCTGTTACTGCTGTCGGTACTGCATGAACACACCTCGGAGAAGATGGAGGAAGAATTGTCACTTGAATTATCCTCTTCAAAAATCGTCCAGGCTGGCTGAAAACTTGCGTGATTCGGATATAAGCATTCAATACGGGTCTGACCATTTACAGGAACAACCCTAGAAACATTCCAATGATTAACTGTAGGACTCTCTATTTTTCTGGGATCACGCTCTATAATTGAGCTCCTTAACAATCTTGGGGCCCGGGGAGAGCATCTGTCAAAAAATATTAGTTAGACATCCAACTAGTAAGATGCTAAAATCTCAACCGAGAGAGAGATCATACCTAGCATAAAGGAGCATGTATGCCCCTTCTGTCAAGACACTATCAAGTTCCACAGCCTTTACCTACCATAATTGACAATAATACAGAAGAAGAGAGACGTAGAGATGAAATTTTAAGACCCATAATGTAAAAAAAAGGGCAAAAAATCAAAAACTGAGTCCTCGTTGGGAAAGTTGACTATTTTAATTGGTTTTTTTGACTATTTTTACCTAGCTAAAAAAGTTATATTTGAGAAGATAATTGATTTTTTTTCATAGTTGATTTGATAGTTGTAAGAGAAAAAGTGAAATGATTACGAATTGGATGTGATATTGTTTTATTGACTATTTTAGTCTATTGTCTTTATTGGATATCTAGCCCAAATAGCCCTTCCCAAACAGGGCTTGAACATGCCTAAAAATTTGGAATGTGGGGTTGAGGGCTAAATTAGCCAATAAAGAGAAAATAAGATGTTTTAGCCAATAAAACAAAGTGTCACATTCAAACCATAATCATTTCATTTTTCTTCTCACAACTATCAAATCAACTATAAAAAAAAAAGCCAATCATCATCCCAAACTCAACTTTTTTAATGCGGCTAAAATCGCCAAAAAATCTGGCTAAAAAAGTTTATCCCAAACGAAGGCTTAATTTAAGATAAATGAATGAAATGACTAACAAAACAAGTCAGCTAAACTAAATGGCAATGAATAAGAACATACTGTACTGTCATCGATCTTGAACCATTTGTTCTGGACATTCTTCACATAACACACATAATGACCGGAAAATGTAGCATTCATGATATCCAGGTGAACCACCACTCCATAAAGCCTATATACAGGTGATTTGTCACTTGTCCCGCTCATATATGGGGCCAGGTCCAGAATCTCCGGGAATTGAATTGACTTATTAAGCTTTCCAAATTTACCCGACTGTAGAAATCATGCAAAGTTAGCAACAGATTCTGAAAACATCATCGATAATAAAACATTACTCTTGATTTACACGGTTACCTGAAACCGCTTTAATGCTATAGTAAGAATATTAGGAGCCTCCAGTACCGTCAACTTCTTTTTGGCTCTCTCATAGGATCTGCATCTGTAAAAACATATAATGTCAGTTCATTATCTGAATGTCTTAACATGCCCCCACCAAAAAAAAAAAAAAATGAATTTGGTATATACAACATTCTGCTAATGAAATTTGCATACATTTCTTTTTGACAAAAATAAAAATAAAACCTTACAAGTAAATACAAAACTATTAAACATTCAATTCTAGAATTGCATTGATATGAACTACACATCCACACTACAAACACAAAAGAGTGTAGTCCGTTTGGATGGCTGCATTTCAAATCAAGGAATTTTGACATTGATTTTTACAAAAATATTGGAGCGTTATGTCACGGCCTTGGTTATTTCCAAGCACTCCGTGCGGCAATTAAACGCTCACAAGCCTTATTAGTGAGGCTAAGACAGCCTAACTCACAAGTTTACAAGAAAAAGAAGTAAGAAGACAGAGAATTTGAGAGAATGCCTTTGTATTCCCTCAACGCTGTATTTGGTTTGGGATTTGAGACGAGATTTGGAAAGGAAAAAGAAAAAAGTATATGAAACTATGTGAAATATAGGTATATTTTATTCACATTTCGCCTACCTTTTCCCTTTCCAAATCTCACCTAAAATCCCCCAACCAAACACAGCGTAACAGAATTTGTACAACTCTTGGATGGATTGGAGCAAATGAGCTCCTCTCCTATTTATAGGCTACAAAGAACATTCTAGAACTATAAGGATGGAGAGTGTTTTACACTCTTCCACCATCTCCTACAACGAGAATGTTCTAGAACCTATTCTAGAACTCTCTATGTATATTCTACAATTATGTACAAGTATGCCAAGTACAATTCTCTAGATCCTTCCATAAGATTCTCTAAGCCTCTAGGGGATTCTAGAGAATTCCATAAACCTCTCTCAAGTCTTCCAGCATTCTCCACAACTTCCGGGAGGTTCTGGAATCTTCCATTAGCCTCATTCCTAGAGATCCTCTTCCATGTAGGATTTGGCAATTTTGACTAGGTAACTTGGCGGGACGTGACAGGTAGCTATTAAAGGTGGATAGAAAAACTATAGAAGAAAATAGGTCAAGATAGAAGAGATTTATCCTTGAAGCTAGAAGGAGAATCCTTGGCATAATTTCAAAACACTGTTTTTATTTAGTTATTTCAAATCCAACATGATAAAACTACATAATTCAATCTTGAAATCCATAGGTAAATTATCACATCTAAATTTGAGCTATTCTCCTTGAATGATTAATGCCAAATCCAAGCATTTCAAATCCTTAAATACTCCTTAAATACACACAGAGCCTTAAATTTTTATAAGATGTATAAACAAGTTCAACGTAGCAACTGAGAAGTAATATTAATATATAATGATCCTACAAATCGTATAAATGAACAATATTTGTCACTATCTGACAATTATACCAAAAGCCACTTTCAAGAATTTCAAGAAATAAAACAAACCAACCAACCTGCTGCACTGGTACTTGTTTTCACCGTCCAGAATCTCAGTGCCCGTAAACTGTCGCAGAGCCTCCTCTAGAGTTCCTATATTTCCTCCTATTTCAACAGTGAGATCCATCATCCTTTCATGCCGCTCAGATTTGCCTCCACACTTCATGCACTTTATCTGCAGAGGGTATCAAATTCATAAGCATAACTCCTATTCCAGATAGTGAACAATCTCATAACTTGCCAAATAAAGTACAAGCAATCATTAATGCAACAGGATGTGTGTGTGCGCGCGTGTGTGTGAGAGAGAGTGAGAGAGAGAGAGTTATATAAAGCTCTGAAAATTGGACCACCAATTTACCTTTGACCGAAGATAGCCCCCAAATGTAAGGCCTATTAGAGTTGTTTCTTCTTCTAAAGACCCTGATGCATTCACTCCAGCTTCCTTGAGGCAAACAGATTGCATCGTATCTATAGCGTACCTGCCGATCTCATCCTATAAATGGCTTGCACAAACCCATATCGTGACGAAAGATAAAGAAACTTGAAATGCGTAAATTTATCTAATCAGGCTCCACATAAATAAAAGTAATGTCACCTTAGAAATTCATGTGCATCTTCCTGTCTCCCATTACCAAGATGACTTCCATTGCTTTGAATCTGGGATAGTATCCCAATTGGAGACAGTGGAGAAATTCCTTCCTTTGCCTTCAGAATTAATCTTTCAAATTCACAGGTGAAGCACCATCCTTTCGTTTCACCTTATATCAAAGAGAGAAAAATAAAAGAATTTGATACAATCAAACAGTCAAAACATATGGCACCCAAAAATCTGAAACATGATGGATCCAGCAAAAGAGATCATAGAAACATACATGCTTTAGAATGAAGTCCTTGGAGAAGATAAGCAGTCAGAGGTGGCATACATGCCAGGCACTGGAGCACGGCATTAGCATAACAGCTGCGAGAGGTTTGAAAGAATACACACACGTATTAGAAAACATGAAGGCACTTTACAAATAAAATGAAAAGAAATGAAATGAAAAAAATATATATATGCTTTATCAACTGATGAACACAAACCAAAACTTTTCTAGAAGAGAAGAAATCACATTTTTCTGAGTGTGATTTCTGATCAAGTTTGACTGAAACAATACAAGTAGGAACTATATTACATGATGCCATACACACGTCTAGTCTACAAAATTTATATGATAAGCCGTTTTCACTCCTCTATATTGATAGTATCAACAAATTGTTAATATAGAAAAAAAAAAAAAGGCACTACAAAAAGATTCTTAATCTTTAAATCATATTCATAATGCAACATGCAATATGTCAATAAATGTTTCCACAAGCATACATAATTAGCATAAACTAAACCAAACCAAACCAAACCAAGCCTTAAGTCCCATCAAATGGGGTTGGCTGTATGAATCCTTCTTTTCCACGCGTCTCTATTCAAGGCCATTTCATTAGTCAAATTAAGGAGATTCTCTATTTACTACACTAGTCCATATCAATCTAGGTCTACGCCTTCTCCTGACACTACCATCTACCGTCACTGTATCGCATCTCTTCCCTACTGCCTTTGTTGGTCTCCATTGTAACGATGTGGGCATACCGACAATCATAGTCAGAGACGAGCTAAAAACTAGTGTGGGTGCATGTGTTTGCATACAAATAAATGCATTTGCATATAGCTTTTGAGGAATTAGTGCAACACAGTATGGAGACAACTTACGTGTTCCAACCTATCAACAAATTTGATATTTCAATTTAACAAAACATTTTAATCTTGTGGCTGCAAACTTAAAGCTCAATCAATACACTCGAATATGAAATAAGCAGTAGAATAGGAAAATGAAATAGTGCTTGGCAAACCAATGTGACATCACGAACAACTCCAGCAGAAAACAGACGTCAGATTATAGCATACAAGTTCACAAAAGATGACACTGCTTTTCTAGAAAGAACCATTTAAGTATGCAATGGTCAAATTTTATCACATAAAAAAATTAAATACTGAAAAAGAAAAGGATGTCATGTAACAAAATATTTTGCATATAGAATAAAAGTGTATGTAGTAGCAGAAGCAACACATCAATCAAGGGTACAACAAAACTTTGAGAATTATGGACAACTTAACTATCTGCCTTTCAGAATGTAGAACAGCTCTAATTTACCTGTTCCCACAATTTATCAGGCCGCATGGCCACAGTTCAATCTTGTTCCAGTTGTAAAGCTTGACAAAAAGTTCGTATGAAAACAGACCCTGTAAAACAAAAGACATCCAATCCAAGTGAATCACACATCCCAAAATATATAAGTTTCAGGCACAAAATAGCATAACAATATTCTTGTCAAACCTTGTTATCGTATCTTCCAGCAATCTCACTTCCAACCTCTGACTGACAGTGTCGCGAAGATTTAGAGGCTCTGAGCTGGCCAACAACTTTCAGCATTGATGTTTTCAAGCCATTAATAGCATTTGGTGAATAACTTGTACTCTCAGAAGAACTAACAGCAACTGCATGAGCACTATCATCCTTTCCAGATTTTGCACCCTGAAGTGAATGCCTTCTTGTGGTAGACAATAAAGGTCCACTTTCTTTAGATTCCAATGAACGAGGAGTAGTGCTACTGCCATTACTCACATGATTTGACCTTTTAGGGCTCACGAACCGCATGCTACTGACCTTTGAAGCATGTGTACTAACTGAAGGCCCTCCAGCACTTGAAGTTGGATAAGCATAAGCGCTAGACGAGATATATCTAGGTTCTCTGGACTTCGATACAAGTGAATCACTGCTAGTGTGAACATCCATGTGATTAGACTTTCCAGGGCTTGATAATAATGGTGAACTCCTGCCCTTTGAAACATCTTCTGACAGAACAGCCCTATCAATAGGTTTCTTGATCCCTGATGTAGTTGAATGAGCACCATCTGATATGACTGTTGTGGTATCAGAACCTTGTACATCTGCAGAAGGAACAGAATTCCTATTATCAAAGTTGAAGGAAGAACTTCGAGATGATGGAGAATTGTGTATGTTGCCATCACCAGCCCCACGGGAACTGGACTGAGCAGAAACGTCAAGGGTATCAATTTTGGGCCTACTAGATTTGATAGTTCCTTCCCAAAAACCAGAAGAGGGGGTAGAAGGCTCAGAAAATGAAGACTCATTGGTGCCATCAGCACTCCAGCCTGAAGTGCTTGTTGATTCATACTGAATATCATGATTTCTACCATTGGGTTTGATCTTGTTTAACTTACCTGAACTAGTAAGACGATCTACAGAACCCACAGAAGTGTTGTGCTTTGAAGATGGTGGCCCATTTTGATCCATGTCAACACAATTAGTCTCAAGCTTATCAGGGAAAACATTAGCAGACTGATGTCCAACCGATCTCTCGGTTTCACGTGAACTAGAATTTTTCTCTTTCCCATTAGCAGCGCACTTAACTTCACTGTCATCACTCCCACAAAAACTATCGACAGAGCCATTTGATTTAGAAAATGCAGGTTCCTCAGGTAAATTTTTAACTGATTCAGCATACTGCCTTTCCTCAGTCTCAAAGCTGTTGCCATAAATCTCCTCTTCTTCTTGCTTCAACACCTTTTGACTGGCACCACCACCCACGTCATTGATCGGGTAAGTAGTAGTAATAGAACGGCATTCTGCCTGGTGGCCTTGTCTCCAATGAATAATTTGACACTTACCAGAGCTGAAACAGTCAAATTCTCATGTGAGTAACTGCAAACATATAAGAACTCCAAAGGCACACAAAACATTAAGATATTGAAGGATTGACAATATGAGACATGCTGGTGGTTGCTGAGTAAGAGAATATGCACATATAAACACAGCGTGAAGCAATCCTACTTTCACAGCTACTGCCTACACACATGGAATTCATAACAGAATCATATTTGAAGGCTATAAAGTTTGTGTATATCAATAAAGTTCAACTGAGATTAAAAAAAAATCACGAATATTTACCAATCAATTGTATTACAAATACTGCAGACTCATCAGCAGCTTCAACACCTATATAATATATTATATATACAAAGTTTGATAAGTTGAGAGAGAATCCATTGAGATAGTTTGGTCATATTCAACGGAAACTAATAGAGGCAGTAGTGCAGAGATGCGATGCAATGCGATGCAATGGCGGTAGATGGAAGTGTTAGGAAACCAAGTAGGCCTAGATTAACGTTGGTTAGCGTTGTAAATAGAGATATGGATCTACTTAATTTGACTAATGAAATAGCCTTTGATAGAGCTGCGTGGAGAAGGAAGATTCATATAGCCGACCCCATTTGATGGAACTTAAGGCTTGGCTTGGTATGGTTTGGTTTGATTTATATACAAAGTACTGCCCAAATAACTTTGCTTGGCACCAACTTTGATAGGGAATGTCTTCTGATGAGAAATTCTCCCATTTCTGGTAGGAAGAAAGTTGTCTTTTATCCATAACTTCATCTCAGCCCCCATGATTATAGGGGGTCGGTTGGTCCTTTTAAGCTGGTCCTCCTTTATTGCCCCTTTAGTTTCAAAAGGTGTACCAAAGGGGTAAGAGTATAAGAGTTTAACACTGAAAGAAAAGAGAGAATTTTGGGACTGTTGTGGAACTTTGAGCAGTCTCTGTGAATAGTAACCAGGGCTATAATGTGTTCTTGTAGGCACCAGGGTTATGTAGTCACCGTGAGCAAGAGACTCGGGTTGTGAACTATGATTTCTAGGATTGAGTTGAAGTTTAAACCTTAGTATCTCCCTAAGGTTTTCCAATCTCAAAAATGCAAGAGAAAAATCTACTGAGAAATATTATTAATCAACTTACCCAATATATTTAAAAAGTTTTGCTTAAATAGAGGTATACAACTTCTCCTACCAGATTAAGGGTTCCTAACTTCCTAATAGAAAAGGATTTCAGAACTGAACTAGGACTTAAACATATTTCTAATTATTTTCATCATTTCTCACACCTCACAAGATCATGTCATATTTCCCCTCTCTACCAATCCGTATTTCTGCCATAGCAAAATGACTCCATTGTTGCCATCACTAAAGTTGACATGAGATACAAATTATTATTTATTTATAAATATCCAATGTAATGCGAGCTAATATATTTAGGTATGTTATAGATCTACAATTAGTCTTTTCTCCGCCTAACTCAACTCTCAGTTGGAAACAATATGCTTTGCTAACAAAATGGGACAAGTAAGTTGAAGATGGGTTTAATGAAGTTTCCCACGAAGGCATTTGAGACTCAAAATTCAAATGCATCACTGGATCAAGGTGGAGAGAGGGATGAGGGTTTGTTCTCGTGGCATATTGGGTTGGACTATCATACGGGGCCTTGTCACACACCCACCAGTCATTCTTATCCATAAATTCACCTCATAATCTCAGATTAGCATAAAGCTAAACAGGGTGTTGTACAAGCATAAAATCCAACATGGCAGGGTACACCAATGAAGAAGTTTCCCATGAAGGCTTTTGGGACTCAAAATTCAAATGCATCGCTGGATCAGGGTGGAGAGGGAATGATGATTTCTTCTAGCATATAGGGCAGCGATATCATATGAAGCCTTGTCACACACCCACCTGCCATTCCTATCCATAAGGTTCACCTCATATCTCAGATTAGCATAATGCTATACAGGCATTGTATGAGCATAAAATCAAAACCTCATAACCATGAAGCATTTAAGGAGTTGCTTTATTTTTTCCTCTCCTCTCCTCTCCTCTCCTCTCCTCTCCTCTCCTCTTCATTGCTTTGTTATTTTTTTTGCATGCATACTACATCAGCCAGCCATGGATATGAACATACATAACTAGCACATTTGATAGTCATTTGTACCTATCTTAGTTGATGTTTCGTCACAACCGGCAGATTATTTTTTGGCGGACAAATTGTGTTGCCTGAGTCAACCACGTGGCAGGGTTCATCAATTAAGAATCAGTGTAAGGAGGAACATAATAGGAACATAATATTCCCCTTGGCGATTTTACGTCCATTTTTTACCAGTATCTTTCCATTTTTAGTCCGGAAGATATGGATGGTATAAAGCCCTCCCGGAACAGCTTTTGCTTAACCCCTTTCTCATCAATTTCTACAATTCCAACCAATAATTCTTATTAACAAGAGATCAAGTCCATTCTCACCAAATTCATCTAAAATTAGTGCAAACAACATGCAAATTAAATTGATGTACCACAATTCAGGTCAAGATCAAAACATGCCCTAATTTGTTGAGCTGAATTTTAAATAAACAACCAGGGAAACAAAAAGCAATCAAAATTCAACAATCCATAATTAAAAAAAGTCATGAATTACAATACCAGTATCGAACGGCTTTGCACCGAGAACAGCGAGTTGTGGTGGGGGAATAACACACGGCGCAGCGATACGGTAAAGGCGGCGGAATCAACGTCGGTGAAGTGACATAGGTAGAGGCCTCAAGCTCAGCCCTAGCTGTCTCCTCCGAAGCCAAGACCAAAAGCCTCTTGATCTCCTCAGTCCTGGCCACCGAAGCCCGCCATTTTCGGCGGACAACGAAAGCAATCACCGCTGGAGCCACCAAGGCCGCCACTAGGACCAGGTACGAAAAACCCAGATCCCCTCCCACAGGCATTTATTTATATCATGCATCAACGAAACCCTAATTTCAAACACATAGATTCTCCGGCGACGATCGAGGCGGTGGTGACAAAGATCACGATGATGCGAATTGCGCATGCAGGTGGTGATCAAGCTCGGAGGAGAAGATTCCTCTGAATGCAACGAGTCGATGATTGTGTCATCATCGTGGCGGTTCTGGTGAAAACTGGCGGTGATGATAGAGAAATAAACTACATAAATATATATATAAATTATATATATGTGTGTGTATGTGTGCGCGCAAAAGATTAACACCAAATTTCACTAGTTGTGATGATTTTTACTGCTTTCCCTTAAAATTTTCAGATCGATATTTCTAGGGTTTTTCTGAGAGAGAAAGTGGAGAAAGAAGACACGGAAAATAAAATGTACATATTTTCTTAGTTAAGACTTGAAATTGGAAATTTATACATGAGTAAACATTCAAACCAAAATTATATAGGAAAACAAAAAAATAATAGATGCCTCAAAATTTTTATCAAATATTTATGGAAAAATATTCACTATTTTGCCTAAAATAATTATAAATTATTACAAAATTTTATAAATATTAATAATTATAATTATAATTTTTTTATGAATATATGTTTTTTTTATAAACAAATTATATGTTAGTGGAGTGCGGAATTTTTTTTACAAAAAATTATACATCCACGGATATATAATTCATCTTTTTTATAAAAAAAAAAAATTGACATCCAATTGGTTACAATTACCGTAATATTCATCTAAAGAGTTGTTTGGGATGACCTAAATAAGTGTACTTTTTGTCTTTTTACGAAAAGATGTGCAGAAAAGTAAAGATGTGATGTGATGGAAAAAAGATAAAAAAATAAAAAGATGGATTATTTTGTGTATGCCAAACTTGGCCTAAGTGTAGGTGTAAGTCCTATGCTCATGTGAATATTTAGTAAGGGATTTGTTTAGGATGTGGGTTCACTTTTTAATTATTTTAGTTTAGGATTTAAAAATCTCGTTTGAGATAAGTTTTTTTTATTTTTTTAATTTTTGTAAAAAAAAATAAAATAATTATGATTTAGATGTGACATTTTGTCTTATTGAACTAAAAAACCTATTTTGTCTTTTTGAAACTATTTTAACCAAAAAAATTTATTTTAACTTATGCCAAATGAAGACTAAGAAAATTGATATAAATTTTTTTATCTTTCTACTCATACAAAAATTAAAATAATGTGTCTCGTTTATGGGAAATGCTCTTGTGTATGCAATTCTAATATAAAATTATAAATAAATAAAAAACATATATATAAGTTAAATATAAATTTATATAAATTCATAAAAATTTATATAATTTTATATTAAGGTTGCATAAGGAAAAAAATTTCCCTCATTTATATCATTTATGCAAAAGTTGAAGAATAATGTTATATATACTAATTAATGTATACACTAATGTACTAACAGATGGTGTGACATCATTTGTTTGGTTTTAGGTATTTGTAACTTGTATAATAAATGTGGTTAATAATAATATCATAATACTAGTTAATATATTAATGTGTAAACTAATTGGTACATGTAACACTATCCAGAATTAAAATGTAGGTCACTTTTGGGCTATAATAATTGTGACAAGATTGTTGTAATGACAATATCTATGTAACAAATGGTAATAAATGCCCTTCAACACTTGTTAGGTTTGTTGACATATAAGCCAAAAATTGTTGACAATAACATCATACAGATGATGATATTATGCATTTGTGATCCTTTTATTGATATTATGCATTTGTGATCCTTTTATTAATAATTGCCCTTTCTTAAATTTTAAATATTAGATGTAATGATAATATTGTGTAATAGTATCACATTTAGGGTTGGTTTGGGATGTTTTAAAAAAATGTATTTTTAACTTATTGGCTTATATGGGTTGTGTTTGGATTGGGTTTGATGTGATATATTAGAAAGGTGATGTGATTTAAATAAGATGATGTGACTTAAATAAGATAGTGACTTTTTGACTTTTTGTATTATTTAGTAGATGCCAAACTTGGCCTTAATGAATAATTTCAATTTATGATAAAGATCGCAATATTGTTTGATAAATGAGAAACAAAAATTTTCATCTAATTTTATTTGTGATTTTATTGGTCGCTGTTACTATATACGATTGTCACCATTATATTCAATATTTTTTTCATCTTAACATCTATTAGAATAATTATATACAAACACAAGGAAAAAAATTGTTAAACCTATTTTGATCTCCCAATTAGATTCATAATAATATGGCATAATAAATGTCAAATTTTGATTTATTACGATCATATTGGCACAATTTGTGAGTCTAAATTGCAGTTCCTAACATTTCTTTAAAAAAATTACCAAAATATTAAACAGAATGGTGTGACCAATTGTAATGTTTTTATTTAGAAACATAATGCTGATCACTTTGGTCATAATTATAAGAATACAACTGTAACATTATTATTGTAGTAAATTATGTATAAAATAAATTAGCATTTTTTTACTTGATAAAATATTATAAAGTATTTTGAAATTCAAAAAAAAAAAGTATTGAATTTAATAATAAATATTTCAAGATCTATACATATTTTTTATCTTTTTCTTATTTCCTGAAAATACTTATTAGCAATATCTAATTTTTGTTATGAATTTTACGAGTAATATTAGGAATCATGAAAAAATATATCATGAAATGCATTATGAAAATTTTTCATCATTTTATTTGTGTATGGTGTTTTATTGTATAGGTAATTTAAATGTGAAAAATCTTTTATGATCATTTTCATGACATTTTTTCATAATCCCTACCATTACTCGAATTTTATATAAAAATTATATATGCATATCATTGCCATGTCATTATTTTCCTTTTATTTTATATATAAACGTTCAAAAATGAGAATTGGACGTTACGTTAAAATGAGAAAGCGATGGTTGGAGGAAAGGAATTTTGTATAGAGGCATCGAGAAGCGTGAATTCTTCGCTCATCAAATATTCGGACCCCCGGCCAACCCATCAACAATTGAAAGGGCCGGGTTCAGATTATTTGGTTTCACATGTTTTTAAAAAAAATAAAAAATATATTTTTCAAATGGGTCAAAAAAACAAAATAAATGTAAAACTCAATCCATTTTTTATTAGTTTTATAATATTTTTTTACTCATTTTAAAACACTTTTTAACATTTCACTATTTTCAAAATACTTTTTACATTAATCTTAACATTGAACAATATATAGGGATACTTGTTAATATTTGTCTTTTTAAATTTTGAATTAATAGAGTGGTTTGGGGTAACGGGAGGGATGACTGGTGGGACAAATGAAAAAAGATAGATAAAAAAATGGGTAAAAAGTATAACTATATCCAAATTTTGTTAATATGTTAAAAAAATTAAATATTATACATTTTATATGAAAATAAGTTAATAAATAATGTATAATTCTTTTAATATTTGTTTTAAAAACACATGTTTACCAGACTTTTTTTTTGGGTGAATAATGTTTACCAGACTTGTTATATATATATATATATATATTTTTCCAGTTCTAATGAGTGCTTTTGAGGTTCTATTCACTGTCAAAATTGTAGTGAAAATTACTTTAAATATAGATATAAACAAATTTACAAAGTATTTTTATTTTAATAAAAAAAAAAAACATGTCTGATATTTTTTTTCTCTTTTTTTTGTTTTGTTATGTCTTAGAATTTTTTTTAGAAATAATCTTTTTTTATTTTTATTTGTTAATTGATAATTTTGCAAACTTTTTATTTTTGTAAAAATGTAATATGCAAATTACACGGGCTTTGCTAGTATTATGCCTTCGCTTGAGATGTAGGTTGACCTTTTGACTTTTTAACTATTTTAGCCTGAAGTTAAAAAGTCTTGTTTGTGATAGATTTTTTGACTTTCATAAAAGAAAAAATAAAATAATTATGATTTTAATATGATATTTTATCTTATTAATTTTTTAATTTATTTTATTATTTTAACTAAAATAATCGAAAAAAACCATCCAAACATAGCATATATATACCTACTGCAAGGCACTGTTGAAAAGAGATGACTAGGAGCAGACAAAGCACGTTGACGAAAGTGGAACACGTTAAATAAATTTCTAAAATCTATGATCTAATTCGTTGACAAGTCTACATTGTTGCGAATTGAGAGAGACTTCGCATTAATCTCAGGATATACCTTTCGTTGCGAATTGAGGGAGACTTCGTATTAATCTCAGGATATACCTATTGTAAGTGAAAATGAAAACAATGATGTTAACGGTTTTTTCGCTTTTTTCTTTTTTTATTATTATTCTATTTTGGGGTTGTGCGTGGAAGTTACGTGGAGCCAAAGAAACATGAAACCAAAAGGATACCTTTACTTGTCAATTAGAAATTAAGAAACTATGTCGCATTATCTTGAATTACATGTAAGTAATTTTTTTATTTTTTATATTATTAAAAAAAATTTATCCTTAGTTAAAAAAATATCAAAGTACATGCTTACCACTTGGCTAAGGCGGCTTTGGCCTCTGGGCCATGTAGGTCGTTTCAGGTTGACCTAAGGTCGAATCCTGGGGGAGTGTGGAAGTGTACCCTTGGGGACCCCCTCTTTGTACTCCGGTTCGAACCCTCGGCGGTCTGCAGCGCGTAGGTGAGCTCCACACAGTGCCCTGGTGGTGGATCCCCCACATGGGGGGGTTAATCCTGACTGGCAACTGGCTATCCCGGGGTCAGGGCCCACTGGGGCTGTGATGACACCTCAGATCCCCTTTTTTATAGTTCAAAAAAAAAAAAAAAAAAGGTACGCCTACGTCAATGAAGGAACTGCTCCAGAAAAATATTCAGGATGTGGGTTCTGCCAGTTTTGTGTTTTTTTAATAGGTGTTTTGGGGAAGAGTAATGTTACGATAACTCAAAAATTTTATTAAAAATTTTATCAAATATCACATGAGTGTGGGACCTACATAATATGGGTCTCACATTCATGTAAGACATTTGGTAGAACTTTGGTAAAATTTTTAAAATCTCTAACATTTTTGTTTGAGTAAACTAAAAAAGTGTACTTTTGTTTTTATCTACATACATTTATTTGAGTCCTTTCTACTTTTCTAATTACTTTATCTACTTTTCTAATTACTTTTTTTACTTTTCTATACATTTTTTTTATAAAAAGTTAAAAAGTACATTTATTTAAAACATCACAAACTATCCATTAGTTTCTATGACTTGGGCCTCCATTTTACCAACAAAAAGAAAGAAAGAAAGTAAATGGTGAATTTTTTTTAAAAAAAAATCATAAATTAAATTTCATAAAGCTAATTTCTTGTAAACAAAACTATTTATAATAATGTTGAATTTGAACCCAATTTCATTTTTCTATTTTTTTAAAAGAAAAGTAAACCCTATTTTATGTGGTAGGGAGGCGGCAAAGACATTCACAAAAAGTGAGTCTCCTGGGTTGAATTGAAACAGTGCACGTGGGTTCACAAACTCAAATGGGGCACACCTGTTTGGACTTAAAAATTAAGAATAGGAACAACTTACCTCCGGTCCATAATTGGATTGGACGGTATTATTCAGTCTGTGAGAATTCATTATGGATTATTTTTTGATAATTTGAACTGTTTTATGTGTAGAACTCGTTGAGTACTATATATCTGTAACAAATTACGTTGATCGAATATCGTTAGCTATGTGATTAATCAGTTTTATATAAAAAAAATGAAAGATAAACAAATTAACGGTTGACAAAAAATTGATTTGATCACATACTATCGATATCCGATCAACGTAATTTTTTCCGGATATATAGCACTCAATAAATTCTATACATTGATAGTTTAAATTATCAAAACGAAATTCATAATAAATTTTCACAAATTAAATAATATTATTTAATCCGATTAAAGACTGGAGACAAACTAGAATTTAAGAATAGTACTTGTACCCAAAATTTGTAACACGTAAACCCTAACTAAGTTGTGATCCCTCATTATTTATTTATTTTTTTTCTTTCCTCTCTCTCCTCCCTCTTTCTCACAAACTGTGTGGGGTCTTGGGTCTCTATCACCACACAGAAACTGTTAAAGACTCTGAAATCATTCATGATGTCATTCCACTGTTGTTAGAGTCATTTTTGTGACAATAACGAGCGAAACACAACGTTTATACAGAATCACATTTAGGAATGTTTTGTGAAATTAGATAAAAGTTAATTTTTTTAAAAAAATATATAAAAAAATTAAAAGTTGGAAGATTTTTAATTATTTTTGTTAAAAATAACTCGCAGTAGCTTCGACCTTTTATTTTAGGAGAATTAATTCTCTCCCATCCACGTATGAATTGGAGGGGTATTATTTTATTCTGACAATTTGAACAATTTATTTTATGAAAAATGATTCGGACCCCTTTTTTCCCCACTCTCTTGACCCTCTTCTTTTTTGATTGGTCAATTTTTTTTTTATTTTTTTTTTCCTTCTCCTCTAATCACCAACCATCACATGTGTGTAGAGAGTGATGAGGTAGTGATTGGAGGGTCTCAGTCACTCCCTTTGCAATCCTTGATTTGTTTTTATTTTTTTTTCCTTCCTCTCTCTCCTCCCTCTTCCTCACAAACTGTGTGGGGGTTGTGAGGTCTTGGGTCTCTATCACCACACAGAAACTGTCAAAGAGTCTGAAATCATTCATGATGTCATTCCACTGTTGTTATTGTTAGAGTATTTTTGTGACAATAACGAGCAAAACACAACATTTATACAGAATCATATTTAGGGATGGTTTGTGAAATTAGTTGAAAGTAAATTTTTTTTAGAAAAATGTGTAAAAAAAGTTAAAATTAAAAGATGATTTTTAATCATTTTTTCAAAATAACCAGTGGTAGATTCAACCTTTTATATTAGGAGAATAAATTCTCTCCCATCCACTTATGAATTAGAGAAGTATTATTTTATTTTGACAATTTGAATAGTTTATTTTATAAGATTTTGTGTGGATCAGGTAAGAATATCTATAAAATGATCCATATGTCATATGTTTTATTTATTTATTTATTTATAATATATATATTTATTATATATATTTAATTAGTTTAATAATTAATGGGTAATTGACGTCTGTTCACTATCCTATATGGTGATTTTATGGAACCTTACAACTTTCCTGATGGTGGGAAGTTATAAGGAGTTACACTTGGATATGGGTCCAAGCCTATCTATATATATACTTTATCTTAAAGTGTTTAGTGGGTGAGTTTTGTTTATACATTTAAGATTTGACCATTCAATAACAAAATTCAAAGACTTGAATATCATGGTAGGAGGTATTCTTCTTTTTGAATTTATATTATTTTAATTCTGACATATCATACATGTAAGATTGATCCAATTTCATAATTACATAATTTCATTATGTTTGTCTTTAAATAAAATGAATAATAAGTATAATTTTAAAATTAGACTATTTATTTTTTAAGACAAATACGATAAAATTATAAGACTATGAATTAATCAAAAAAATTTCAAAGATAATCTACACATTAAATCTAACAAAATAAACGATTTAGATAATCAAAATGAGATTTATGGTGGACTACAGGAGCTCCAACAATGCCACTCAAGTCCAACAATAAATTTTTTATTTTAAAACAACATATCTATGAAGGTGACTTTTATTCCTACAATCATGCTACGTAGCTCGAATCCTCCTTTCCCCGATTCTTCCGAATTCAAAACGACGTTGTTTCGTCGTTTTGATTTTTTTTTTTTAAAAAAAAAAACGCAAAAAAAGAAAAATGAAAAAAGAAGAAGAAGAAGAAGAAGAAGAAGAAAGGAGGAGGAAGAGGAGAGTAGCAGAGAGAGAGAGGAAAAAAATCATCAACAACAACATCATGATCATCATCTTTAGATCTTCATCAAAATCATCATCAACAACCATTCAACACATTTTCATCATCAACAACATCTTCATTATCATCATCATCATCAACAACCATTCATCATCAACATCTTCATCAACATCACCATCATCATCATTAACACATTTTCAAAAAAAAAAAAGGGGCTGTGATCGATCGATCGATCGGCGACGGCTGTGATCAATCTGAAAAAAAATCAAAGGCGGAGGCGGCGGCGGCGGCGATCGGCGACGGCGATCGACCCTCTCTCTCTCTCTTCATTCCCTCTTCCTCTCTTTTCTCTTTCCCTCTTCCTCTTTCTCTTATTCTCTCCCTCTTTCCCTTTCTCTCCCCCTGTTTCAGACATAAAGAGAAAAAAAAGAAAAAAAAAAAAGAAACTGCCAAAAACGACGTCGTTTTAGGTAGTCGGGGGATTCGGGAAAGAAAAATTCGGAGGAAAAATCATTTTCCTTATTCCTAAATCGATATTTCTCACTTTATTTTTGTAATAGTTTCTAAATACATTTTCTTTGTGAAATAGTTTTGATTTTGATTTCTGGTGGATCATATTCTTCTTCCACCATAGAGAGTCAAAAAGGCTATCACCTAAAAATCATATCCTTAGTCTTTTCTAAGTTTTGCACTTAAATTTTGTCATGAAGTTATTTGATGAAAATATGGTTTTGCGCACAAAACACGTAATTTCTTGCTAGAGGGTCGTTTGGTACAGTTTATAGTGATTATTATGATTTTTTTGAAAGTTTGCATAGTTTTTCTTACAATTTATTTTAAAAAATAATTTAAATAAATCGAAAAGGCTAAGTATTAAAAGAGAGAGTCTTGGTAAAAAGTGATTTGAGGCACAATAATTATATTTTTTAAAAAAAGAAAAAAAAAAAAGACACTTTCTAATATTTTCGTTACACTTTTTTATTAGTTCAAACAAAATTATAAACTTTTTCACCATTTTCAAATTATTTTTAAACAATTTTCAATATGAAGCAATGTTATAGGGATACTCGTTAAAGACAACTCTAAATGTAATTAATCATAAAAAAGTGACGTGAAAATAATAATTTTTTGCTTTTAATTAGAAATAATATGTATCAAATATCGTTTATGAAAAATATTTCATTCACACAATTTTCTCCCCCACAATTCTCATAAACGAGATGACAAAACATAATAATGTAAATTCTATACCAATTGCATGCAGTGTGGGCCAACTTTTAAAATTTTACTTGCCACCTCATTTGTGGAAATTATAGAGAGAAAATTTTGTGAATGTAGCATTGTTATATAATTAATATTTAGAATAGGGTTCTTTTTAACTTCTGAGCGGAGTTATTTATTGAAACAAAATTATTATGTCCTCCGAAAAATGCTTAGAATATGAATTTTGTGGAGCAAATTTGAACTTGGTATAATATAGACTACCCATAAAATAAATTTTAATCAACACATTTAAAATTGGAAAATTTTCATTTCAGGGGTTTTGAACAATAATTTCAAGTGAGTGATAAATTTTATAAATATTAATAATTAAAAACACAAATTTTTTCATTAATCTATAATAATTTTATGAGACGACCACTAATAGGTAGTTTTCCTTCTGAAATTTTTCTTTTTTGGCTGTAAATTTATTTTTCAATAAAAAGCAACAACTCCAACAAATTCCGTGTCATAGTACGATGATGAAAATTCTCCCCTTTTTTTTTTTGTCTGGACCTTTTTGGTATTCTTCGCATTCCATTATTCTCTAAACTTGCATAAAGACTTTACTTGTGAGATTGCTAGCCTAATGATTCCCTCTTTGTTATTTTCATGTTCACGTCATTGAACATGTACAAAACTTTATTAATTATTAGAAATAATTCAGCATGCTTGGTTGTGATTTTTTGAAAAATTGATTTGAAAACTGTTTTTTGAAAAAAAATAGTTGTTTGGTTTTTCAAAAAATATATCATTACAATTTCAAAATTTCCTCCAAATTAATGATTGAAACAATTAAAAAACACAAAAAAAATCACATCAAAACATTCTCTCAGATTTTTTAAATATATATATATATATATACCTATATGTACCTATTCTACTAAAGCCTACCTATCTCATTTATTTTTTTGAAAACATAACTCATTTTTTAAAATAACCAAACAAGTTGTATAAAATTTCTAAAAAATCATATTCAAAAAACCACAACCAAACACAGTTACAATTTTTTTTAAAAAAAAATTTGACCTTGTAACAAAATAAATCTTAAAATTTTAATTTTATTAATTCAAATTCAAATTTATTTATTTATTTTTAATTTAAACCATTTTTTATTTTCAGTATGTAAAACTAACGAAAATTTAATATTTTAGTCGTTAAACTCAACGAAAAATAATATTTTAGATATTTTATGTACACCTACATTGAGTTTAAAGACTTTCTCAATGATTTTACTTAACAAAAATAGGTTGATGATTTAGATTGAAAATAAATCAAAAATATTAGGGTTTAAATTGACAAAGTTAAAAATTCAGAATTTATTTTGTTACAAATGTCAAACCTTGAATTTTATTATATGTACGAGCACGAAATAATATTCTTGTATAATCCTGTTGATCAAGTCTGTGCTCCTCCAAACGTCGTCGCTTTACTCCCTGAAAACACAAACGTGAGCTAGTCGGAGGGTGTGTGCCGGATACCTCTCCGATACCTAAGTCAGCAAAATAGACAAATAGACAAAAGCTCTGTGTATTCGAGAATCAAAGTTGTGTTACTTGTACATAAGTTCTGTTGAGAGCTTTTATAGTTTTTGCCTGACACAATCCTAGTAGGACTCTTATTCCTCAATGTAGAGTCCTCCTAAGAATCACACTCCTGAAAGATAATGCTTATCCTTCAACACCCTCCTCACTACTTAAACCAAGTGAGATGGTTTTACCACGGTTGGATAACAGTATGACCGAGCTAACACTAGCCCATTGTCATACTTAATCCAGCGCCTTCATATGCAACACATAGCTCGGCTCTTGTTCTCTGGTACCTCAATTTTGTCTGTTTAGACTGAGCTAACTGCAACAAGCTTTGACCAAGCTAACAAGGGCGAGGTCCACCTTATGAAGCCCAAACACCTCGGCTCATAACTCGGTCTAGATTCCTCCTGGCCTAAGCTCGTTAGTTCATAGATCGAGCTACATCAGCTCTTATCTCGGTCCGACGTGCGGCCCAATTTCCAAAGAAGCCTCTTCCTTAGCTCGGCCCAATTTATTTATAAATTACCCTCTCAATTGCCCCTTAGTTCCATCTGCAGTGCATGATTTGTGATTACTCTTCTCTAGTCGAGCTAAAAACATTCAAGCCAACCGAGGTCACTCCCTACCGGGCTACCGATTAGTCCGGTTCATAAACGTCCTTTCACTCTGTACATCTGAATCGTTTCCTATTCGTGTGGACATGTGGCTGGCTCCCACTAGTCAAGGACAACTGTCGTCGTCGTCGTCCTCGTACTCCGAAAATTTGAATAGTCCCGCCTTTTCTTTGCCTTATACGAAAACCCTAGTTTTTGAACTCGGCACTCTACTGTTCACCTTCTTACTCTTCCCTTCTGAGCTTCCATTTTCACAACCATAGCGCCTGCAACGCTCGCGTTCTAACTTGGTGTCTTCACCGTTTTGATCTTCATCAATTTATCTTAAAAACTGTAAGTGCTCTAATCTTGTTTCCTTTTCGTTTATTTTGCGTAGTGTAGCAATACGTAGCATAGTACATATATGTTTTTCAAAACACATATTAGTATAGTTTTCATAACAATGGGAAAGAACCTCCTGGTCCCAGAAACCATGTGATAGATCTTTCACCAAATTCACAATCTGTTGTGAAAATCGTTTTAATTCAAAATAATACTTCAACCGAACTAGGAACTTGTTTGTATTTAGGTGTGCACCCAGCCAAACTAGATAACTCCCCCAATAATCGAACTAAAACTTCACGCCACACCTTAAGTTTCAACCGGTCTAAGAACATTTCGTTTCATTTAGCCGAGCTAAAGTCCTTCGCCCCAACCGAACTAAGAACAGATAGTATCCCACGTAGCCGGGCTAGGCTTACATTTTTTTTTTGCCTTTGTACTTAGCACGGTCCAACGATCTAGGCTTAACACTTTTCATCTCCACTTTGCAAACTCTGACTAGGTTGGCCAGGCACTCCTTTGCACGCTCAACCGAGATACTCAACGTCATCTCAACACCGAGCTAGTACTCGGAGCTAATTTATACATAATTTAAGTCCACATGGGCAAATATCGATTTTTAGTAAACTCCCCTGGGGCCATCGTCGAATTGTGCAAGGATTACAACATCCCCGACAATGTTCACCTTTCTTTAGCCGAGCTAGACACAATACCCTGGGGAAAAGAGGGCTTCGTCCCTTTCACCGTGATATCCATTATTGAAGCTGGACTTCGATTTCCTGTTCAGCCACTATTATGCGAATTCTTTAGGCAGACTAGAATATGCCCAACCCAACTCAACACCAACTCTTACAGAATAATAAATGGCATCGCCGAGCTAAATCGCCGGCTTGGCCTCAACCTCGGTTTAGCTGAACTATTTCACCAATACTTACTTGGCCAAAATGAAGATGGCTGGGTATATTATTTAAGAATAAGAAGACGCCGAGAGAAAATAATTAAAAACACACCGGACAAAGACGTGAATGATGACGACTTTTTCTGGGTCTCTGGTAATTTTAAAGACCAGGAAGCCCCAGTACTGGGATACGGAATTAACTGGAATAAAGGAGTAGCCGGTATGAATACCACGGCTTAACTTGTCTGTTTTTTGCTCTTGTTACTTACAACTTCTACACCGTGTTAACCGTTTTCTTTCTCCATGTGCAGACTTGAACTAACTAAAGTCACAATACCAATACCCCAACTTAGACGCTCTCCGCGCCGCACTTCGATATCGCGACCGAGGTTGGGCCGAGCTACTTAACTTCGAACCGACCTATACATATAGCGGAAGGAGGAAGACCACGGTGTCAGATTTTCTCCTTGAGCCTTTACTTGAACTAGATCCCACACTTCCCCAAATTAGGCTGATCCCACTAACAGTGGAACAAGAGATGGCTAAGAAAAGAGCAGTCAGAGCACTCATCACCGAAACAACTGTACCAGCCGTTGGGGACCAAACCGTGGTACCACAAGCTGGCCAAACACATGAGGCCGTGGTAGCGCTTCCAACAGCCGGGCCTCGTCATCTCGGCCCAATAAGCGTGCTCGCACTTCCGCGACCGAGCCACGTCTTGTTGATGAAGATGACACCGTGCTCCCACAGTCCACACGACCGAGTCCAGAACTAGTGCATTTTGACCGGGCTAGCCCTTCAGAGTGGGCGCCAAAAGTGACTTACAAGAACCGAGCCATAACAAACACGGATTCAGCGGTCGCTGAAAAAGATCACTCGCTCGCCTTCAATCTTGCCAAGAGCGTGTGCTTGCCGGCCGACATGGAGCATCATGATCACCTGATCGAGCTGAAGGCCATTCGTTCGGCAACAAAGTCTATGGTGCTGGTAGGTTTTCCCTTTGCTTGTTTTTCCAATTCACACATCTGTTTGCACGGTTTTAATAATACTTGTCATCTCTCCTCCTGCAGGCCATGCAGAAGAATCACGTTGCTCACAAGCGCGTGTTAGAGCTGCGTAAGACAACACGGCTGGCCGTGGTCGAAGCCAACGCTAAGACAACCGAACTAGAAGAAGCCCAACAAAAAACCACCGAGCTACAGACCGAAATCGCCCGACTAACCGGGCTGGTCAACTCGGCGAAAGCCGACAAGCAGAAGGCTTTAGCCGGGCTGAAAGATCGCTACTTGTGCGAGCTTGCCAAGCTTGAGAAAAAGAAGGATGCAGAGATCGCCGAGCTGAAGAAGAATGCAGACGATGCTGAAGACCGTGGCTATAAGAACGGGGAGGCCACCTACATCTTGTAATGTAAGGTTGCAAAGGACATATTCTTCAAATGCGGATGGAAGGCGACTTTGTCACAGCTCGGTTATGGCCACGAAGCCGAGGTCTTCCAGAACCCTCATCCCCACTTCATTCCGAGCTATATGGCAGACGACGCCAATGCCACTCAACAAAAATTTCTTCAAGTAGGGGAGGAAGATGAGGCATCTCCAGAGCCCAACGACACCCTAGCTGCTACCAATGATCCCGGTCTCCAAATTGCCCAGTCAGCTCAGGTGGAGCCATTGGTGCCCATTGCGGTCGATGATGTGGTAGTGACCGACCTACCTGCCAACACCGGGCTACCGATTGGTGAAGCTCGGGTTGACTTGGATGTCGATTTGGATGACCTCTTTGCTTGATCATGTATTTTCTTCTTTAGATGTTAACTGTAAGAAATTTGTAACCGGGCTGAGGCCCCACCTTTTGTACTGCACTTTTGAAAATTCAAATGAAATTTGCTCTTTTTTCTTTAACTGTTTGTTCAGTTATATCCTTTTATTGCCGAGAGATTTATTCCGGTACAGGATCTTGATAATCTGCTAACTTTGCCAAAAGTTGGCCCTGTCGACTTTCTTCAACCTAGATCCTTATCTCGGCTGAAGAGAAGTAAATGGTGGTCATGCCTCTTTAGCGCTCTTCAGCCTAGATCCTTATCTCGGCTGAAGTATGCTAAATGTTGGTTATCCCTGCCAACCTTTCTTCTACCTAGATGCTTATCTCGGCTGAAGAGAACTAAATGTTGGTTATTCCTGCCAACCTATTCAGCCTAGATCCTTATCTCGGCTGAAGAGAGATAAATGTTGGTTATTCCTGCCAACCTCTTCAACCTAGATCCTTATCTCGGCTGAAGAGAGATAAATGTTGGTTATTCCTGCCAACCTCTTCAGCCTAGGTCCTGATCTCGGCTGAAGAAAGCTCAATGTTGGTTATTTCTGCCAACCTAGAGCCAAGTGTTTGGTTATTCCTGCCAAAAATCTTCAGCCTAGACCCTGATCTTGGCTGAAGAGGGCTCAATATTGGTTTTTCCTGCCAACCTAGAGCCAAGTGTTTGGTTATTCCTGCCAAACTCTTCAGCCTAGGTCCTGATCTCGGCTGAAGAGAGCTCAATGTTGGTTATTTCTGCCAACCTAGAGCCAAGTGTTTAGTTATTCCTGCCAAACTTCTTCAGCCTAGATCCTGATCTTGGCTGAAGAGGGCTTAATGTTGGTTATTTCTGCCAACCTAGAGCCAAGTGTTTGGTTATTCCTGCCAAACTTCTTCAGTCTAGATCCTGATCTTAGCTGAAGAGGGCTCAATGTTGGTTATTCCTGCCAACCTAGAGCCAAGTGTTTGGTTATTCCTGCCAAACTTCTTCAGCCTAGATCCTGATCTTGGCTGAAGAGGGCTCAATGTTGGTTATTTCTGCCAACCTAGAGCCAAGCGTTGGTTATTCCGGCCAACTCTGCTTTTATTGCCCCTAGCTCACTAAAACAACTTTTACAGAAGAAAAAAATTATGCTGAAAAGGAAACTACTTGTTTTATTGAAAAAGAAAAATTACAAGTACTTTAAAGAAAAGCTAAAAATAAAATAGTTTGAGATTGGCAGTGTTCCATGGCCTGGGAATGGCCTTGCTATCTCCATCTTTCAAGTGATATGCACATTTTCCTGCTAGTCCAACCACTTTGTATGGTCTTTCCCAATTGGGTCCCAACTTGCCATCTTCGGGTACCAAAGTGTTGCCTATTACTTTGCGTAATACCCAATCCCCAATCTTGAATTGCCTTAGATGTACGGTTTTGTTATATTTTCTGGATAACTCCTGCTGCTATGAGGCAATGTGAACTAGAGATTTTTCCCTTCTTTCTATGTACTGGTCTGGGTGCCCAGCTGCCACTAACTCCTCCAAATGCTGCGTCAACGGCGTGCAATTTTCAGTGCGGTGCCCCTTTTCATCATGGAAGGTGCATCGGGACCTCTCGTCATAGTCTTTTTGTGCTTCTCCCAACTTAGCTGGCCACCGGATGAAAGGTTCATTGCGTATCTCACTGAGAATCTGGTAGATGGGTTTTTTGAACACTGTGGTAATGGCAGTGCGAACTCTTAACCTCCTTTTGTCTGGGTCCTCTCTGTTGGCTCGCCTGCCTCGCCCATTCCTACTTGGTTGTTCTACCGTGTTGACTTTTGTTGTAGTCTTTTTATTTGGTATTGCTATTGTACCAGATTTTGCTTTAGCACGGGTGCTATCTTCTTCCACGCGAATATGTTGGTGCACTCTCTCCATTAAGGCCTCCATCGTGAGGGGTGGCGTCATAGTAATTGAGTCTTTCAATTTGTTACCGACTGGCAGGCCTCGTTTGTATTGTGCAATGGCGAGGTTTGTAGGGCAATCCCCAATTTGGTTGAAGGTTTCCCAGTAGCAACTGTTGTAGGACCTCAACGTCTCTTTTTCGCCCATGTCAATGGAGAGGAGCTGGTCGATCTCCACTGGTGTCTTGGTGTTCGTCCTGAATCTAGTTACGAACGCTTCTGCCAACTGTGCCCATGAGGCGATGCTGCCTTCTAGTAGCCTTTCGAACCAAGTCAAACCTAGGTCTCCAAGGCTGGATGGAAATAGGATGCACATTAAAGCCTCGTTTCGCCGGTATACTGCCATAACCTGGCGAAAGTGGCTCAGGTGCATGTAGGGGTCGGACTTCCCCTCATAAATGATGAATTTGGGCTGGTGAAAGCCTGAGGGTAGTGGTGCGTTCTCAATTACCGGAACGAACAGTGAGCTCTGTAACCTTGCTAATACTTTGTCTGCTGGTTCGTGAGCAAGGTGCGGCATTGGCATTCCTACCTCGACACTCCCATGCGTCAGAGGGGCCAACTGCTGAAGGGCTGAAACTCTGTAAGGGTCGCGAGCCCTAGTGTCCTCCTTCCATCGGGCCCTTTCCTCAAGTACTATTCGCAAGTCAGATGATCTAGGCATCTCCGTGTGCCTAGACGTCGTTTGGTGCGTATGTGAGGGCCGATAGGTGTTTTCCTCAATATACGACCTCTCAGTTCTCGTTCTCTCAGACTTGGAGTAATGAGTCCTGGAAGTCTGCGATTGAGTGTCGCCTGTTCTAAGGCTCCTACTTTCGGCTTGTGATGGTGTGGTATGTCTGTCACGATCTTCTAAGCGGCGAGTGGGCGTTGCCTTTGCGCCCCTCTCCTATCGCCACCCATTTTCCCTTTATCTGGCGTTTCATTGACTCCATGTCCGCCGCCATCCTTCGTATCAACTCGTCTTGCTTTTTCACGCGATCCTCCAGAACTTAAGGGTCGATCCTCTGCCTCTATCTTTCAGGACTTTGAGAGCGACGGGGGCTTGCGCCCCGTCTCTCCCTTGCATCCCTTCGGGAGTTCCGTCGCTGGGGCTCTAAATCTGTCATGGGTGGGATAGCAGGTAAACCTTCACGCCTCTCAGCTCCCTCCAGGGTTTGCCCATCAATAGCAGATTGCGGCAAGTCTTCATTGTGCGCCATTGATTTCAACTAGAGAGGAAAGCTTGATCAAGAGGTTTTGTTCTTTGTGGACTTCCCACAGACGACTCCAATTGTACGAGCACGAAATAATGTTCTCGTATAATCCTGTTGATCAAGTCTGTCCTCCTCCAAACATCGTCGCTTTACTCCTTGAAAACACAAACGTGAGCTAGCCGGCGGGTGTGTGCCGGATACCTCTTCGATGCCTAAGTTAGCAAAATAGACAAATAGGCAAAAGCTCTGTGTACTCGAGAATCAAAGTTGTGTTACCTGTACATAGGTTCTGTAGAGAGCTTTTATAGTTTTTGCCTGGAAAAATCCTAGTAGGACTCTTATTCCTCAATGTAGAGTCCTCCTAAGAATCACACTCCTGAAAGATAATGCTTATCCTTCAACACCATCGTCACTTCTTAAACCAAGTGAGATGGTTTTACCACGGTTGGATAACAGTATGACCTAGCTAACACTAGCCCATTGTCATACTTAATCCAGCGCCTTCATATGCAACACATAGCTCGGCTCTTGTTCTTTGGTACCTCGGTTTTGTCTGTTTAGACCGAGCTAACTGCAACAAGCTTTGACCGAGCTAACAAGGGTGAGGTCCACCTTATGAAGCCCAAACACCTCGGCTCATAACTCGGTTTAGATTCCTCCTAGCCCAAGCTCGTTAGTTTATAAACCGAGCTACATTAGCTCCTATCTTGGTTTGACGTGCGGCCCAATTTCCAAAGAAGCCGCTTCCTTAGCTCGGCCCAATTTTTTTTTTTTGTTGTAATTAATCCAAATCATTATCACTGCTATAATTGAAATACTAGTCATTATTATTATTTTTTCATATAATTTTTTATTTAATTCTTAATTCAAACATCATCTTAAAATTTAAACTCATAACGTGTGATATGAAAATCAAAGTCTTAGTTGATTATAATAGATGATTACTCACTTAGATTGTGCTTATGTTGTTAGTTGCACCACCAAGGAACCATCCTAGTTGGTAAGGGAATATGCTTCTCTCCTTACTGATCAAGGTTCGAATCCCCTACTACTTAAGTGGAAATCCGATGGTGTAGGTAGATCAGCTAGCTTCCCCCAGTTTGGCTTGTAAGGTTAGATCCTAAGGGAGCCTTGTGGGTGTTCTGGGTATTAAAAAAAAATATATATATATATATATATTGTTAATTGCAATTCTTTAAGCTAAAATTGGTTCATAATAAACCTATATTGGGGATTAGGTTTGTCTACCTGCACCATTTGCCCTATGTAGACACCCTATTTTTGACCGACCTTAAGACTCAGACGTCACCAATTGAGCGCTCGGTGATGATTGCATATTGTGCTCGTTTAGAGGTTTCAGAGTCTCGGCTGCGAACCTTGCCTCCAGACTTCCGGACTCTTTTGTGCTTTGCCTCGATTTGCGAATCGGGCCCTGTTTTCTCTTTCCGAAGGGAGGGAGAGGTCTCGTAGATCATCTCTCAGTGGCCGTAGGCTACGTTTCGTGGTCGTAGGCCATTTTTCCCGTTTGGAGCCCGGTTCCCGGTTTTCGCAGCCGTCGGTCGTGTGCCTCGGTTCGGGACCGCTTAACTACCTCCCTTTGCTCCGATTTTTGGCGCATACCTTATTTTCTCCCTTTTGAGGGACATTGTGGCTCGAGAGACCAACTTCGTGGTCAAACGCCACCTCCGGTGCTTAACAGTCAGTTTTCGGGGCCCCGGGCCGCGCGTTTTGGCCCCCGAACCTTCGTTTTACATCGGTTTGGGTTCATTTTCGGCGGGGACCTTATTTTCATTGTTAGAAAGGTTGTAGAATGGTGGGAGGCCGGTAATTTTTCTAAAGACCAGCTTTATTCCTTCATCACTCTTTATCGTCCGTTTTCTTCACTAGAAAGCTGACTTTTTCCATTCCCGGGTCACTTTTTCTGACTTTCCTCCACACCATTGTGTTGTACACACATGGGAGGCCACTAATATGGGTAGGCCGGCCATCAACTCTTCCTGACCCTTTTGAACCCTTCTAAAAGGTTGGTTTTTCTCTCTCCTGGTTCACTTTTTCCAGTTTTTGACCATATAGCTGTGTTGTATACACATGGGAGGCCACCTTTTTGGGTTGGCCAGCCACTAATCATTGTTGACCCTTTTGACCCTGGCCGGCCGGCCACCTGAACCTCCTGAACCTGGCCGGCCAAATTCCTTTCTCCTGGTTCTTTACAGTTGTGCCAGCTGTTTTGACCCAAACCCCTGCCCGGGGATCTGCCCTTTTGGGGGGAAAATTTGAATTTCTTTTCCCCCCGTTTCTCCACCCCTTTCCCTCTATATAACCAGCCTCTTCCCTCCATTGTTAAGGGTTACAAAAATTGATTGGAGCTCTTGCATTAAAGCCTCCCTCTCTCTCTACTCCATGCCTCAAAATACCCTTGCTCCTACACCATTTCTACACCAACTCATAGCCTATCAACCCACACTCCATTACAACAACTTGGAGGCTATTTTCAGAGGTTAGGAGCACACTTTCTTGGACCAAAAGCTGTTGAAGACTTGTGCTACAAGGGTGAGTCTCCTTTCCCTCTTTTTTTGCCCTATTTTGCATGCTATCTTAGCTTTTGTTGCTTATATTTTTGGGCTCTGATCTGAACTGTAAATAGTCATATTTTGAGATCCTCTCCATGTTTGATCAAGGACCTCTTGTTGTTTGAGGTCTCCTACTACCTCTTGTCTCTCTATCCCTCTTTTAGGCCTATTTTTGCATGATATACTAGCCTTGTTTTTGAGCATTTCTGGGCTCCGAGCCAAACTGTAAAATGTCTTTTTTTGAGCCCCTCTTCAACTTTGTTGAAGGGCTCTCCTCTGTTTGAGGCCATCTACTACCATTTGTCTCCTATCTCTCTTTATAGGCCCATTTTTGCATGATAATTTAGCCCTACTTGTGCTCATTTTCGAGACTTGATATAAACTGTAAAGTGCCTTGTTTTTAGCCCCTCTTAAACTTTTTTGAAGGGATCTTTGCTATTTGGGGCCAGCTACTGTCCCTTGTCTCTAATCTCTCTTGTAGGGCCATTTTTGCATGATAGATTAGCCCTACTTGTGTTCATTTTTTAGAGTTGTAATAAAGTGAAAAATATCTTTTTCTAATCTCATATTCAAGTTTTTTTAAGGTCCCATTTTTTTTTGAGGTCATATGCCTCCTTGTATGCTTGATTGTCTCTTATTTTGAGCCTTACACCTAAGCTCTTGTTGCATGCTTTGTTTGGCCATCTAGCCACTGAAATCCAGTGGATTTTCAGTGGCTAACACACTATTTTGAGCCTCCAAATGAGAGGGGGATGACCCCCTCTCACCTTGACTTGTTTGATGGTCATTTTGGCCTTCCAAAGGGACCCCTCTTTGCATGCTTCTTAGCCACTTTTCAGGCCCAATTTGGTGAGTTTTGGGGCTATCATATTTGATTTTCAGAGTTTTTTGTGCCATGCTAAGTGTCCATCTTGTATGTGCTTAATAACCCCTTTGTATGCCTTCTAAAAGAACCCATCATTTGCGCATGTGTTGGCTGCATTTTAGAGGTTATTTGGGCATGTTTTGGTATGTTTTATTCACTGTTTTTTTGCTGGTTTGATGAGTTCTCACTTGCTTCATATACGTGCCATGTAATCCACGTTTGATAGTCAAAATTGCATGCTATGTTAGGCCATCTTGCTAGCATCTTTTGGCCATGCTTTGAACTAGAAATGTTCATGTTTTGAGACCGCCTTGGTTCTGTCTTTATGCCCCATGATCAAATAATGCATACTTTGTATAGCTATAGGTCAATACATGTGCCTAGTCTTGTGTTTCGGGACCATTCCATGCATCGGGTGCCATGTTTCCATGTTTCGGGTCCTTTTGCATCACATTTCAGTGCTGGAACTTGCATGTTCTGTATGCCATATTTCGTGCCTTGCCATGCCTTGTTAGAGTGGCATTTGTGCCTTAGGGTCGGTCCTCGGTTTGCGTGCATGCGTGCACGTATTTCGAGTGTCTCATTTTCATCTAATGGCCACTGATGTGAGTGTGGCTGAGGTCCACTCATGTTGGTGTAAGTCCATTATGCATTGTGTATGCCATTTCAATTCATAGCATTGCGTATGCTAGGTTGCATGTTAGAACGTTGTGTATGTCGTGTTACATCAAGCATTGTGTATGCCATTTCATAGCATTGTGTATGCTAGGTTGTATATTAGTTGCATTCATGCATGTCATGCATATTGCATTGTGTTTGGGATAGGAGTTAGCCCGAGCACGGGAAACGAGGGACGTTTCGTACTTTGAGTGACGTAACGTGTCTCAATTCCCAGTCACCGACACTCCGGATCATCCATGATGGAGTCTCAGTCTTGTTGTGTTTATGTGTGCATTCATTTCATATTAAGTCGTGCAATTCGAATCCTCGGCCATCATGCATCGATATGCGTGATTGGTGGCACGAGGATCGAGGACTACGCTCCCTGAAGAGTAGTCAAGCATACATATGTGAAAATACATTGCCATGCCCCTTTCCTGTTCTCTGTTGCAGCAAATCAGAAACCGGCAATCTTTTGGGGCTTCATACAATATTCCGGGCTTAATTGTAAACAGAGGCTAATTGGGGCATCGCAATGGATTTCTGCGCCAAGCAACCCGAGCATGCATCATTCATCATTTGGAACAGAGCCAAGGCGGTCCATGGATTTGCGTGCCATTTACTGTTTTTCCTAGTTAATTTGTTAATTAATTAGAGTTTTGTATTTATTCGGACTGTACTATTCATTCGGACTGTAATCATTTATTTTGGGCTGTATATTATTTATTTGGACCCTCCGAGTGAGGGCACAACTGTATTAAGTGTGTGTGCATGTGATGTATGTCTTCCAACCCCACGTCTTTCTCTCCCTTTTATTTACTAGCTTATGATGGTTAGATTAGGGCATGTTTCAATTAGCATACAGTATGATAGCATGTTTGCATTCATTCATCTGTTTTGCATGCACCGGGCTCGGCGCATCATAACTCACAGCATTGGATTTCAATTCCAAGTTGAATACTTGTTAGCTGTAGCATTCCATATGTCATGTTTAGAATAGCCGAGCCTATCTTAGTTGCATTTCTGTATTTGTTGCATTAGGCATTTTTGTATAGTTAGGATCATGCATGATTTCTAATTAGTTTCTGTTTTGGCTTGAAGTACTCGGTAAGTTTTTATGCTTTAGCATCCTTCCATGTGTGTGAGTGATTGCCATGATAGCATGCTTACCATGAGGCTATGTGCTTATGTGTTATAACTACCTGAATGCCTGTGGGTGAAGGTTGGGTTATTTGGATTGGAACAATTCATTAACTGCGAGTTTTAAGCCCACTAGATAGTGGCAAATCACCATGTTTTTCTAAGCCCACCTGAGGGTGGCAAATCCACGTCTTAGCCTACTTGCGAGTAGCACCATCAAACTATTTTCAAATAAACAAACATGAAATGTTTTGTTCCAATTCAGGCGACCCAGTCTATACTTGTATGCTGTGCGCATCACATAGTAAATCTAGGCTAATAACCGGAATAAGAACGCATAATGTTTTCAAAACTAGATATCATGGTTAGTAGAGGCCGATCTTTGATCGGGCGAGTGAGGGTGCTCACGAAGTGACCTTCCCCAATCGTACCCAAGTTCCCGAGCCGAGGCAACTTTGGTGATGACGGACACGTGGCCTTAGGCAACGAGTCAGGGTTTCCTAAATTTCCCCAAAATAAAATATTTAGGTGGCGACTCTGTATCTGGCAAAGCAGTCCATGTTTGGCACTTCTTTCAAAAAAATCTGTTTTCTTAAAACGATTTGCCGGATTTGGACTCTTTGGTTCAGATTAAGAACCGTGACAATTTGAGTCCTGAACTGTAGTGAGCCTAAAATGAACGGAACGGGACTCATCCCTCCCGGGGCGTTCGGGGACGTCTACAGTTTCTGGTGACTCCACTGGGGAATTAGAGAACTTGACTCGAACCCATGATATCTGGTTTTGACTACACTTGTGTGTTTCTTTGCATTGCATTTGCATTGGTGCGCCTAGGACACCGTGTTTGCCATCTGTTATTCCTGAGCGGTTTGCTAGAGGCTGCGTGCACTGGTAAGTCTACTCTCAGATCCTCCGATCGACCATAAGTGCTTGGGGGATAACTTCTCAGTTTCCATGATCGGGAATGAAACGGCTGTGGGCCTACCGTCAACTATTTTGGATGCATCTATCGCACCCTCTCTCACTTGGCAATACGAAGAGGGGTTTTTGTCCAGCAGCACCGGGTCAGGTAGTGAGCCAGAGTCTGATTCCACCGAGTCTTGTGAGTCGGAATCAGGTTCCAGCTCGACTGAGTCTGAGTCTGGTAATCCTGGGGATGATAACCCGGATGCCACAGTTTTGTCCAGGTCGTCGTTTTCTTTCTCATTTGAGTCTGTTGTAACCGAGGAATCGGACGATTTGGATATGCTTAATGAGAATCAAGTAACTGTGGTTTCCGAGTAGTTTTCTGTGCCCTTGATTTATTGCATTAACTCAGACTTTCAAAACTTTGATGAAAACGACGAGGACAAAATTCCTCCGGTTTTGCAACGCTTAATTGAACAAGAGCATGAGAGATTTGTTAAACCCCTAATGGACGAAATCATTACTGTGAATGTTGGTACTGAGGAGGACCCGCGGCTGGTCCAGATCGGGTCCACGTTGTCTTCGGAGGAACGCGAGCGCTTAGTCGCTTTATTAAAAGATTTCAAAGATGTTTTCGCGTGGTCCTACGAAGACATGCCTGGGATTGATCCTGAGATTGTACAGCATCGGATCCCCCTTGACCCCGAGGCCCGACCCGTCAAGCAGAAACTCAGGAGGATCCGCCCGGATTGGGCTCTCAAGATTAAGGAAGAGGTCACCAAGCAAATCGACGCGGGCTTCCTGCTGGTATCCGAGTACCCGACTTGGTTGGCCAACATTGTTCCGGTACCGAAGAAGGATGGCAGGATCCGGGTATGCGGGGATTTCAGGGATTTGTACAGAGCCAGTCCGAAGGACGACTTTCCCTTGCCGCATATCGATGAGTCAGTGGACTTCACAGCAGGGCATGCTTTGCTTTCTTTCATGGATGGCTTCTCAGGATACAACCAGATAGTGATGGCACCCGAAGACCGGGAGAAGACTGCATTCACCACCCCGTGGGGAACATACTGCTACAGAGTAATGCCGTTTGGGTTAAAGAATGCTGGAGCTACTTATCAACGGGCCGCGACCACAATATTGCATGACATGATCCACAAAGAGGTTGAGGTGTATGTGGACGACATGATTGTCAAGTCCAAAGAAAGAGAAGGCCACTACACCACCTTGCAAAAGTTCTTTCAAAGGATCAGAGAATTCCGGTTGCGGCTGAATCCTCAGAAATGTACGTTCGGTGTTACAGCGGGAAAAATGCTGGGGTTTCTGATTACACAGAGAGGTATCGAAGTCGACCCTTCCAAAATCAAGGTCATCCTAGAAATGCCACCACCAAGGACTAAAAAGGAGGTGCGAGGCTTTCTGGGTAAATTGCAATTCATAAGACGGTTTATCTCAAAATTCACCTTGACTTGTGAACCACTTTTTGGTCTCCTGAAGAAAGGCAAAAAATTCCAATGGGACGGCCGATGCCAAGCTGCTTTTGAACAAATCAAGGAATACTTACAGAACCCGCCCGTATTGTCACCGCCAGAGCCGGGGAAACCGTTGATATTGTACCTTTCAGTGACTGAGACTACAATGGGATGTATGCTCGCGCAAGAATCAGAGGACAAAGCGGAGAAAGCCATCTACTATCTGAGCAAGAAGATGCTAGAGTATGAGACCCGCTATACACCGTTGGAGAAGGCTTGCTTAGCTTTGGTATGGGCTACCAGGAAGCTGCGACACTACCTGTTAGCTCATTCCGTAATGTTGGTTTCACGACTCGATCCCATCAAATATCTTTTCGAGAAACCAGCACTTACGGGTAGGCTAGCTCGTTGGTTGCTGTTGTTCTCCGAATTTGATCTGAAATATGTAACACGCAAGTCAGTCAAGGGAAGAGCAGTAGCAGAATTCTTAGCCGACCATCCGGTAGAAGGGGGTGAAGCAGTCGAGTACTTATTCCCAGATGAAGCTATTTTGTATATCGACGATGAAACTTGGACGATGTACTTTGACGGAGCGTCAAATCAATACGGGTATAAGATAGGAGTGTTGCTGATAGCACCCGACAATTCCCGCATCCCTCTAGCCTTCAAACTTCGGTTCAAAGTCTCGAACAACGAAGTAGAATATGAGGCATGCATTGCCGGTCTAGAAGTAGCCCTGGAACTAGGGGCAAGACGGTTGGACGTCATCAGGGACTCGAACCTTGTTGTGTCTCAAGCAAAAGGAGATTGGAAAGTCAAAGAAGAAAAGATGATGATGTATCACCAGACCTTGGATTTGTTAATTCCTCGGTTTGAGAAGCTAAACTTTGCTCATCTACTAAGAGAGAATAATAGGTTCGCAGATTCTTTAGCAACTCTATCTTCCATGATAGACATCCCGTTCGGAGTCCGGATGCGTCCAGTCATCATTGACCAGAAATTCGCGCCAGCCTACGAGTCGATTGCTGCTATAGATGAGGTTTAGGACGAAAACCCCTGGTACCACGACATTTGGAATTTCCTGGAGAAGGAAGCATACCCGCCAGGGGTAAATGCCAAGGATAAAAGGGCAATCAGAAGAATGGCCGTTCAGTTCATCATCTGTGGGGGTAAGCTGTATAAAAGAGGTCATCTGGGAATGCATAAGCTATGTGTCGATGCCGAAGAATCAAAGCGTCTAATGGAAGCCATCCATGGAAGGGAATGCGGTGCGCACATGAATGCAGTAATGCTAGCACGGAAGATCCTCAGACAGGGTTTATACTGGTCCACCATGGAGGAGGACTGTATCGGTTTTGTTCGGCGATGCCACAAATGTCAAATTCATGCAAATCGCATGAACATTCTGCCGTCGAAGCTGTACAATATGACTTCGCCATGGCCATTTTCAGTCTGGGGAATTGATGTGATCGGGGCTGTCACTCCGAAGGGGTCGAATGGGCATGAGTTAATCCTGGTCGCGATAGATTACTTCACGAAGTGGGTCGAGGCCCAATCTTATGCGGTGTTGAAGGCTTCACATGTAGCGAAGTTCATTCGAAACAACATCATCTGTCGCTACGGAGTCCCAAACGAGATAATTTCAGATAACGGTTCCCACTTCAAGAAGGAAGTGATTGACTTGTTGGAAAAATACAACGTGGATTTTCATAAGTCATCCACATATCGGCCGCAAACCAACGGAGCGGTTGAGGCCGCCAACAAGAACATCAAACACATATTGCAGAAGATGGTGGAAACCTACCGGGACTGGCCAGATAAGCTGCCGTTTGCTCTGTGGGGCTACCGGACTTCAATCAGAACTTCTACTGGGGCGACTCCGTATTCATTAGTTTATGGGATGGAAGCCGTTCTACCTATCGAAATTGAGGTTCCGTCTTTGCGAGTATTGACTGAATGTCAAATAGCCGAAGCAGATTGGCAGCAGAGCAGGTTTGAGGAACTCATGCTCTTTGATGAAAGAAGACTGAAAGTACTGTACCATGTTCAAGGTTATCAGTGCAGAATTGCCCGGGCTTTTAACAAGAAAGTGAAGTCCAGGAATTTAAAGGAAGGAGATTTGGTACTCAAGGATAACCGAGCTCCCATCCACGACCCAAGGGGCAAGTTCAGATCCAATTGGACTGGTCCCTACATCATTAAGTCTATCTGGTCAGGTGGAGCTGTGGTTCTGATGGATCTAGATGGCTTGGAGTTCTCACAACCGATCAATATGGACAAGTTGAAGAAATATTACCCTTGAGAGGCTCGCTAGGCCGAAAACCCGAAAGGGCGACCTAGGCAAAACTCAGAGCACAAAAAATTTGAAATTATAAAAACTGAGCTCGCAAGGTTGAAAACCCGCAAAGGGCGGCCTTGACAAAAGTTAGAGCGTAAAAGGAGAGTGAAAATACTCGAGTGAACCTGAGCCTGAACTACGTAAGGCTTGATTCCCATCTTTGGGATACGTAGGCAACTTCATCTTGAAGTTCAGCTATAAACTTTTCCTCGATCAACTTTGTCCATTTGATCATCTCAGTCATCTTTGTCTATCAGCATTCATCGTGATCTCCGGTGCAGTGCTATTCAGACTAGGGGCAACTTTCCGTTGCTGTGCAGTGCTGCGGTACTATTCAGACTAGGGGCAACTTTCCAGTTGCTAGGATCCGGGGTTGTGCATCTCAGTGACAGATCTCAGGCGTGTCCAGTTCTGATCCATATCGAAAATGGTTTTGAAAAGTTTTAATGAAAGTTGACTTTGTTCAAATTAATCTTTTTACAACTTAGACCATTTTTGGACCAAAGCGGAAAATTTTTGGTACCATAACCTTCAATTTCATTGATTTCAATACAGAGT
>JAPPVO010004410.1:0-18663 GCA_030407325.1 Camellia japonica | reverse complement strand
TTGAAACATGCCCTAAAACTAACCATCAAAAGCAGGTAAGTAAAAGGGAGAAAGACGTGGGGTTGGAAAACATTCACACACGCACGCACACTTATTACAAAGTTCGCCCTCTCGACGGAGGGTCCGAATGAATGATAGCTAAGCTACGCTACGCTAAGCTAAGCTAGCTAACTAATCTAATCATCTAATTAGACTAATTATTACACAACCGAATTGAATAACAAACTACAACTAGTTATTACAAAACTTTAATTAATTAACAAATTAAATAATTAATTACAAATCACATGGTAAGCATTAAAATATGTAAACTAGGTTGCCTCAACTTTGCCTTGAAGAAGTTGAAGATACATGCTCGATTCTTGTCCCAAAAGCTCTCCAAATGCTCTTTAGAGGCTCTGTCTGCAGGGTGTCCTTGAGAACTAGCCACTGGATCTTACCAAAAACATGCTGGGGAGTGCACCAGTGGCCTGTCGACCATGAGGAGCTGCTACCGACCACCCTGCCGGCCAAGAGTGCACACTGCCGGCCACAAATGAAGAGCTGCCGGCCACTGGTGTGCTGTGACACCAAGCTGCAGCAAAGCACAAAATAGAGAAAATGGAGGGTCTCCCAAGGGTATGTACGCACTATGCCGCTCCATATCACCTCAAAACATCAAGGGAGAGGCACAATCGGATCCAAGACCATCAATCACGCATCGCGATGCATGATGGCCGAAGATCCAACATGTGCAATTTCAATAAATGCATGACAAATAAGACACCAAGACCATCTCCTTATCATGAGGAATCAAAGGAAATGGAGACTAAGGGAGATTGGCTCATTTCATCACTTCAAGTATGAAATGAACCAATCTTCCTCACGTTCAATATGACATCCGATTGAACGCAATGCAAAACATGCAAACAATATGCTAATCATGGCATGAAATCCCCTACTCTAACATGCAAGCATGATGCAATGTAACAACATGGAACAATATGCAATGGAACTAGCATGCAATAACATGCAATGTACCAAGTATGCAACAAAATGCAAGGACAAGCATGCAACAACATGCAAGGATAGACTTAAACCAAAATAGACAGACCTCAATCATGTCCAAATCAGTGGCCATAATGCTAAGACGAGGGCACCGAAAACACATACAAGCATGCATGCCAACTGGCTCACCGATTAAGGCACTAAGGTGCAACTCTCAAGAACACCTAAAGAGTGAAAAGCATGAAAGTGTAACAACACTAAGTGCACTGAAATGAGGTAAGAAATGATGCCAAATCATTTAAACAACACAAGTAAAGCATGCGATGGTCCTTAAAGCATTGAGATATCAAAGAGGACTACAAAGGACGCATGCAATACATGGCACAAATGCATGAACTAAGCATGGACAGAGCTTAAATAGGTCAAACTAAGGACCTAAACATGCTGAGATGAGGGCCCAAAGACCTAGGCATGCAAGCATACAAGCTAAGCCATGAACTAGGCAACAATGCACAACACTCAAAGGCACTTAAAGCATGATTGAAGTGGGAATATAGAAATGCTATAGGCTCTGAAATGTCATGTTAAGTGATGCCAAATCATGTACACAACACAAATGAAGCATGCAATGGTGTTCAAAGCTTGAGACAAGCAAGAGCATTTATACTACAAGTATACAAAACATGAAGCATGTGGTTAAGGCAATCCAAAATAGTCCTAGAACATGTTAAAATGAAACTGAAACATATATGGAAGTAAGCCAAAACAAGCTAGCATGGTGAGCATGAGGCATGACGCATACAAGGCAAATAAGGTGGATTACACTACACCTATTAAGACCAAGCATGGGATAACTCAACCAATAAAAATCAGAGTTATATCATGGCAAAATAACCCCAAATACACACTGAAATGATGGCTCGCAAGCTAAGGCATGAAGGCATACACGATGATCCATTGATGAGGCATAAAACACAAACTCTTCAAGGCATTGAAAGCATGTCAAATGCAATGTATGACCACATTACATGGACAGAAATAACATAACAAGTGATGTCAAATCATTGAAATAGGCCAAGTAACACATGCTAGTGGACTCAATACATAAAGCCAACAAGCTAGATTGAACCAAGGCTATACAAAGTAAGTCATGCATGACCAAAACAACTAAAATCAGAGCTAGAGCATGCTAAAATATGGACAAAAGCTTCTTGAAGTTAAGCCAAAATCATGCTAGAATGATATGTCAAAGCATGATGCATGTTAGGCTATTTCATGGAATTGCACTACAAGTGCATGGAGCATGCAAGGGCCAACCAAACCAAACAAAAACAGAGTCATGATATGGTGAAACATCACCAAAAACATGCTGAAATGGACTCAACATAAGCTAGGATGACATGCTACTTTGATAAGCCACAAATGGGATTACACTATACATACAAGAAGCATGCAAGGAGTGACCAAACCAGCCATGGACAGAGTCAAGGAAGGTCCTAAAAGTCACAAAAAAGTGCCTGAACTAAGCCTCAAAGGTATATAGATGCATGCTCATTTGATAGGCCAATAATACAAGCAAACAAAAACAAAAAGAGAGGGGGTCACCCCCTCTGATTTGAGGCCTCAAAACCAGATGCCTACCACTTAAAATCCACTGGATTTCAGTGGCTAAAAGGCCAAACAAAGACTAGCTCAAAGGCCTTAAGGCATGGCACAAAACAAGGCCAAACAAGGCAAACAAGAAGGTAGAACACCCTTAACACCAAAGAGGCCTTAAACAATCATCAAAAGCACTTAAATACAGAACTTTTTTCAGTTGAAAGCAAGGCCTAAAACAATATGCAAGGATGGCCAAAATGAGGTACAAATAAATGCTAAAAAGGGGAATATACTCACCCTTGAAGACCTTCTTCGAAACCAGCAACCTCTGAGGCTAAAAACCAACTTTCAGAGCTCAAGTAACACTTCCAAGAATCTCAGCCCAAAGATGGTGGTGTATCTCTATGTGTTGTAGTGCGAAAGTGCAAGAAAAATGGACTTTAGAGCACTATTCAATACAACAATATAGAGAGAGAATGAGAAATATAGAGATATATATGTATATATATATCTTCTCCAAAAATCTGAACCTCTGATAGAGAGGAAGAGCCTCTCCTTATATAGAAAAGGGCAATGCAAAGCTTGTTCAAGAAGCTTGGCAAGAGCTTCATCCCTCCATACACGTGTATGGAGGAGAGATGAGTGAAAACCAACTGGCTCAAAAGATCTGGCGTGAAAGCTGCTGAGACCAGTGTTCTGCCGGCCATCAATGGTGGCCGGCAGTGGCTCATTGATGGCCGGCATGCTTCATCAATGGCAGGCAGGCACAAATACATGGCCGGCAGTGGCAGGCAATGGCCGACAGTGCACTGAGAGAAACATGCTAGAAAGACCAATACATGGTCCAAAAATGGGGCAGAAAGGATAAAGGGTTTGGAAAGCTCAAACCTATGACGTTCCGCCGCGAAAGTCGAGTACTCAACGAGCAATCGAACTAGTTGTTGGATGTACCTGCAAGCACAACCAAGTCTTGAGGACGGTCAAAAATGGGGTGTCTACACATGCCATAAGCCAAGGAAAAAGGTGTTTCGCCAATCGATCGCCGAGATATAGTTCGGTAAGCCCATAAGACGGGGGAAGTTCTTCAACCCATTTGCCTTTTACTTTTTCAAACCTCTTTTTTCAGGCCATCTAAGACTACTTTGTTAGAAGCTTCAGGCTGGCCATTGGCTTGGGGGTATGCCAGCGTAAAGTTGTAGATTTCTATCTTGTATTCTTCGCAAAAACCCCTGAAGATTTTTCCATCAAACTGAGTTTCGTTGTCAGATATTAAGGCCTTGGGGATGCCAAACCAAGTTATGATGTTTTGCCAGACAAACTTCTTGATGTCTTTCTCTTTTATGGATGCGAGTGCTTCTGCTTCCACCCACTTTGTGAAGTAATCCGTTGCCGCAAGAAAGAACTTTTTGTTACTTGGTGCGGTTGGGAGTGGTCCCACTATATCCTGGCCCCACATCGCAAAGGGCCAAGGGCTGGTCAAAGGTAGGAGCTCTTTAGCCGATTGATGTATTTGATGTGCGAACTTCTGACATTTCTCACACTTCTTGACATATTTCTCTGCGTCTGCTTGTATGTACGACCACCAATACCCTTATGAAATTGCTCGATAGGCTAGCGATCTTCCCCCTTGGTGGCTTCCATAAACGCCTTCGTATATTTCAAAGAAAAATGCCTCGACCTTCCAAGGATGGACACACTTCAAGTACGGTCCTGTGAAGGACTTTTTGTACAATGCTAGCGATAAGGAGAGCCAAAATCGCTGTGACTTTGCTCTAATTTGTTGGCTTCTCTCTTTTCTTCAGGTAAGATGCCATCTTTTAAAAACACTATGATGGGATCCATCCAACAAGGGCCTAGATCAGCGCACCATGCTTCTGCCGTTACCGGCTCTTCAATACTTGGCCTGGGTAAGAAGTCAATTAACAATGGGTGTAAGATAAACGTATCTTCCATTGACGCAAAACCGGCTAGCTCATCTGCTTTACTGTTTTCTTCTCGACCGATTTGCTCTATCCGAATTACGTCAAACTTCATGATCTCCTTTCTGAATAACTCTTGGTACTTGGCCATTCTATCATCCTTTGCTTCGTAGTCGCCCGAAATTTGATTGACTACCAGTTGGAAGTCATTGTATACCATTAGCTCGGTGGCCTTCATGCGAAATGCTGACTTCAAACCCGCTAATAATACTTCATACTCCGCCTCGTTGTTAGATGCTGGAAAACCAAGGTTGATTGTTGTTTAATGGTCAAGCCTTCCGGTGAAATGAGAACTACGCCAAGTTCTGCACCGTGTCTATTAGATGCTCCATCAACGAAGAGCTTCCACATCTCTCCTACAAACAACTTCCAGCAAATGGAGGGATCTGATGACACCTTAGGATTAGGGGCGTTGCCATCGATGCTATTTTCTTCAAAGTTGTTGGTCGTTGTTATGATCTGATCTTCACTGTTTAGGACTAGACTTTTAGCAGGGTGTAGACACCCCATTTTTGACCGTCCTCAAGACTTGGACGTCACCGTTGGACACTCGGTGATTATCCATGTTTGTGTTCGTTTGGAGTTCCCGGAGTTCTCGGCTCGCGTGCCTTGCCTCAGGACTTCCGAACTCGACCGTTTTGTGTTTGGTTTTGCACCAAACACTTGTGTTTTGCCTTGGAAGGGCAGGGAATGCTTTGTGAGCCATCCCCACACACCACCGGCAGTGGCAGGAGGCCACCGGCTGGTTAGTTTTTCCATCGGCACTATATTGTGCCGGTCGGCACTCTTTTGTGCCGGTCGGCACTCTTTTTGGCCAAATGACCATTTTGCCCTGCCGACTACTGTTCAGTTGCTTTCTAAGATATTTTTGAGCAGCTGTATAGCTTTTGTTCCCCTCTATACACGTGTATGGAGGGGATGCACTCCTTGCAAGCTTGTTTGACAAGCTTTACAAGTGCCTATAAGAGAAGGTCTTCTCTCTTGGCATTAGGGTTGGATCTTGAAGTCAAAAAACCAGAGCTTATATCTATATATCTGGGTGATACACTCTCTCTCTCTCTATATTTTCCCTCTCTCTCCTCTTGTGTGTATGTTTTTGGGCCCAAAAGTGTGATTTCACCTTACTTTTGCACCATTACACACACCACTACACCTTAATCCGAGATTGGGAGGCTTGGAGGTTTGTTTGGTGTGATTTTGGACTGGTTTTGATCACTAGAGGAGGGCTGCTCCACCTGTTCTTCATTGGATCTTCAAGGGTAAACTTTTTGCTTTAGTTTCCCCATTCTTGCAACTAGTTTTCACCCCTTTTGCATTGGGTTTTTGGATCTGTGTTTAACATAAAAAAAAACCTTGTTTTTACTTGCTCAAGAACATTCATTAAGGTCACTTTTGTATTTGAGTGAAGCTTCACTCTTTTAGGCCTTGTTTTGGTCCTTTTGTGCCTTTTTTTTGGAGCATTGTCTAACTTCAGTGTTTTGGTCTTCTCACCACTGAAAACCAGTGGGTTTTCAGTGGTGAGGGAGGTGCTTTCAAGTCTCAAATAGGGGAGGGATAACCCCTCTCCCCTTTGTCCCTCTTTGGCTTCCATTTTTGGCTCATGAGGTAGCATGTGTGCATGCTTGCATTTGGCTTCATTTCAGAACTTTTTGGGGTGTTTTAAGTCATGTTTGATCTCTATCTAAGGTTGGTTTCGTGGCCCTTAACATGCTTCCCATACTTGCTTTGTAATGTTCCATTTTGCTTAGAGACATGCCATGTGTTTAGCCTCATGTATCTCCATGTTTTTAGCTTAGCATCTTGAAGATTTTGCTCTTGATTTGCCATGTTTTAGGGCTGTGAGCCACTGAGTTTGCCATGAATAGTGTGCTTGACATGGTTGTTTTGTATTCTAGGCTTGTAAGCCTCATGCATTTTGGTTCCTAGCATGTTCAACATTGATCATCCTCGTGATTTGGCATTATTTGTGACCCTATTTCAGTCCATAAATCATGTGTGTATGTTTGTATATGTAGCCTATTTCATGCTCTAAGGGTGTGCTCTAGTATGCCTAGGAATTGGCATTGTGCATGCTTGCATACTTGAGGCATTTTGGGGTTGCCATGTGGGGGGGTTTTAGGTGTAATTTTGCATGCTAATATTATATTTTTGGTGGCCTAATTCATATCATGAATGGTTATGAAAATGGTAATAAGGTGCTCTCTTTGATGCCTTTGGTTTTAGGCTTATTGCCTTACATGCTTGCATGAGTGTTGGTCATCATTTTGGGCACATTTTGCTACTGTTTTTGGGGGGTTTTGAGGGCTGCCTCATTGTGGTTAGACCACCATTACATGCTCATCACATGCTAGTTGCATGCTTGGTCCACTAGGTGTTGTAGCATATTGATTCCATTGCATACTTGGCTCATGTTTGCATCACACTAGCATTTTGTACACTCTAGTATTTGCATGACTAATGTGTTGGTTATGTGGTACTTAATGTGTTAGCATCCTAGTTCCATAATACATTGTTGATACATGCTTGCTTGAATTGCATTTCATTACTTGGTTTGGGGGTGTCAAACCAAGTGTGGGAAATGAGGGGTGTTTGTACTCCAAGTGACAACACACACCTCAATTCCCATGTCACTAAGGCCCTTGACTTTAACATGATAGGGACTTAGTTATCATTGTTATGTTGCATGCATTTTTACATTGAAATGCAACCTTGGTATCTTAGACTATCATGCACCAAGGTGCACAATTGATAGCCCTAGAACCAAGAGCCATGTTTCCTTGAGTCCCATTCATGATAGGAAGCATTGGCCATGCATAAATATGCTCAAAAATCCAATACCATGCACTGCTGCCTGCTGTTGCTGTCAAACTGTCTTCTGCAGGAATTTTGTGCCGACCGGCAGGAAAGAGTGCCGACCGGCACTGTATTGCTGGCCGATAGACTATTTTGCAGCCGGTGGCCACCACAAGTAGCCGGTGGTAGTTTCCTCCAGCCGGTGGCACTCAGAAGAACACAAGGAAGGTTTCCTGGGACTTTGGTATTTTTTGGAGACACGGGGCAGTAAAAACAGAGGTGGCAGTGGCACGGTGTAGGTTTTTCCGGGCAAGTCGCAACGAGCATGCATCATTCGCGCATCCCGAGGCAGGGCTGAGGCCCCCTTTCTTTTATTTACTTGATTTAATTTTAGTAATTAGAATTTTGTAATAATTTATTCATTTATTATTCGGACTGTATATTCTTTTGGTCCCTCCGTGTGAGGGCGAATTTGTAATAAGTGTGGGTGAGTGCGGTGTATGTCTTCCAACCCCCACTTCTTTCTTCCCTTTTATTTACCTGCTTACGATGGTAGATTAGGGCACGTTTAAATTAGCATACCTTATGCAATGCATGCGTGCATTCATGCATTTGTTTACATGCACCGGGCTCGGTACATCATACAAACTGCATTGCAATTTTCAATTCCAAAATTGAATACGTGCTACTCGCGCATTTCACATGCCATGCTTAGGATAGCCGAGCCTGTCTAGATTACTTCCGTATGCGCTGCATTAGTCACTTAACATAAACTAGGTCATGCATGTTTGCTAACTGGTTTCTGTTTTGGCACGGAGTACGATGTAAGTTTTATGCTTTAGCATGCCACATGCGTGTGAATGTTGCCATGACAGTATGCTTACCATGCGGCTAAGTGCTTACGTGTTATAAACTGTTTGAATGCCTGTGGGTGGAGGTTGGATTGCGTGAGTTGGAACAACTCATTGAAATCCGTATTTTAGCCTACTTGCGAGTAGCAAAAACCAACACGTTTTTCGAGACAAAACGGATATGCAATGTTTATTTCCAAATTAGGCGATCTAGTCTATACTTGTTTGCTGTGCGCATAACATAGTAATTCTAGGTTAATAATTGGGATAAGAACGCATAATGTTTTCAAACTCGGATATCACGGTTAGTAGAGGCCGGTCTTCGGACCGGGTGAAAGGGGGTGCTCATAGCTGACCTTCCCCGATCGTACCCAAGCTCCCGAGCCAAGACATTTGGTGATGACGGACACGTGGCCTTCGGCACCGAGTCAGGGTTTCCTAAATTTCCCATTTTAAAAATATTTAGGTGGCGACTCTGTAATCTGGCAAAGCAGTCCATGTTTGGCACTACTTTTTTCAAAAATCTGTTTTCTTCAAAACGATTTGCCAGAGTTGGACTCTTTGGTTCAGATTCAGAACCGTGACAATTTGAGTCCGAACTGTAGTAGTCCCCGCGAGTGTACAGGGTCTTCAATTTCGTACTGTGGGTTGCTCCTTCTTCCCTTTTGAAAGGCTAAACAGTTTGTTATGCAGTTGAGTGCCCTGCTGTGGGGCTACGCTATCCTTCAGCACCTCTTCTGAAAGGCTAAACAGTTTGTAGTTGCACTGCCTGATTGTTGGGGCGTACGCTCTGCAGCACTTTCGTTAAGTCTGATCTGACCCGCTTCCGGAGCAAATTCGGTCACGAAGTCTGCTAAAGCTTGTGCTTTTTGCGGTTCTTGGCTGAAATTAATGTCGAACTGCCCTAACTCCACTGCCCATTTCAAATTCGTCCAAAAAAATCCGCCCTCTCAAACAAGGCTTTTAATGGGAAAGTTGTTAAAATAATCACAATGTGGGCATGAAAATAGTACGACAATTTTCTAGAGGCCATCATCGAAGCTAAGGCCAACTTCTCCAATGGTAGGTACCTTGTTTAGGCGCCTAGCAATGTCTTGCTAACATAAAAGATAGGCAGGTGTTGTATTCCCTCAGCCCGTACCAACACTGCGCTAACTGCACGCAGGGAAACCGCTAAGTATAAAAAGAGTTCCTCCGCTGGTACTGGGTTTACCAACAACGGTGGGGAGGCCATATATTCTTTCAGGCTTTCCAGAGCGCGGTCGCACTCGTTATCCCACTCAAACTTGGACTTTAGTGCCTGGAAGAACGGTCGACACCTATCTGACGACCGACTTATGAATCAGTTTAGCGCAGGTGCTAGGCCAATGAGATGTTGCACCTCCTTGACTGTGTTGGGCCTCTCAAGATCTTGGATGGCTTTGATCTGAGATGGATCAGCTTTTATACCTCGGTTGGTCACTAGAAAGCCTAGGAATTTTCTTGACCCCACGCCGAACGCGCACTTAGATGCGTTCAGTCACAGCTCATGGGACGTCAAATTTGAAACATCTCATCTAGGTCCTTGAGATGGTCCCCCTCATTCTTACTTTTGACCACTATATCATCTATGTAAACTTCCATTGTTCTGTCTAACAATGGCTCAAACATTTTGGTGATCATCCGTTGGAATGTTGCCCCTGTATTTTTTAGGCCAAAGGGGATGACCTTGTAACAATATAATCCCCTAGGAGTTGTAAATGATTTGACCTCTTGGTCCGGTTTATACATAGCGATCTGATGGTAACCGCAATACACATCAAGAAAGCTAAGTCGGTTATGCCCTGCAGTTAGGTCCACCAGTTGGTCTATTCGTGGTAGAAAAAAGTTGTCTTTCGGGCATGCTCTATTGATTGTTTTGTAGTCCATGCAAACGTGCCATTTGTCATTCTTTTTTGGTACCACTACCATGTTGGAAATCCACCTGGGATTGTATACTTCTCTGATTGCCCTTGCTTCCAGCAGGTTTCCCACTTCTTCCGCCACTATCTCTGCGTGGTGGAGTGCCGATCGGCGAGTTCGCTATATAATTGGTCTGGTGGTTCGGTGGACAATAAGTTGATAGCAGATGAAGTTGGGATTAATGCCAAGCATGTCATACGGCGTCTAGGCAAACACTTCGATGTTAGAGGTCAAAAAATTTCATAATCTCCATTCTCTCGGTACTGGACAGAGACGAGCCAAGCAAAAAGAACCTCTCTGGGTTTTTCTCATCTATCCTTACCTCTACCAAATCTTCCACTGCCTTCTGTTCGGCTGCTTTGCCGACGTCTGTGAACAGCTCGTTGCTTTCTGGCTTTTCTACCATTTGTACGAACCCTTTTGCAGCCCAGCTGCCATTTACTGTAATGAAGCACTGTTTGGACATGATTTGGTCTCCGAAGACTTCTTCAATCATTCTAATTTCGTTGGGGAACCGTAATACCTGGTGGTAGGTCGATGCCACCGCTCGCATGGCGTGCAACCATGCTCTTCCCAAGATTATGTTATAAGTGAAAGGGACTTTCAATACCCAAAATTCCGCCTGTTTTATCATCATTACTGCTTTGACTGGCAGAATTATCTTGCCAACCGGCCATTCTGGCATTGAGTTGAAGCCGATTAGGGGAGATGTTGCGGGTGCTAAGTCTTTGTCCTCCAATTTTAGTTGTTTAAAGGTCTCGTGGTACATTATCTCGCGCACCCTTGGTCAATTAGGATTCGCTTGATATCGAAATTATTTGATGCGCAGAGTAACCACCAGTGCGTCATTGTAAAGGCTTCGTAACCTTGCTAAGTCTTTGTCAAAAAAAGTGATGATGTTCGTTGCCTCCGTTTTTTCCTTTTTCACGGTAAATTGTGCACTTAATACCTCTCTCATGTGCTCAACCTTTTTGATCATCCCTCTGAGTTCATATGCTCGTTCAGGTTCGATGATCTCATGTATTACATTGATTATGCCTTGGGGCGGACCGTCGACCGGCATCCCATCCAGCCTGTTGCAGTCCTAGGGGGCTGGTTATGTTCCCCCTTCAATATATTGGTCCAGGTAGCTTGCAGCCACTAACTCCTCCAGATGTTGCCTTAATGGCGTACAGTTTTCAGTTCAGTGCCCCTTTTCATCATGGAAGGTGCAACGGTACCTATCATCGTAGCCCCTCTGCGCTTCTCCCAACTTGGCTAGCCGCTAAACGAAGGGTTCATCGCGTATCTCGCTAAGAATTCGGTAGATAGGTTTATTGAATACCATGGTGATGGCAGTGCGGACTCTCAACTTCCTTGCTTCGGGGTCCTCTCTGTTAGCTCGTCTGCCTCGCCCATTTTTGCTCGATTATTCCTCCCGCCTGACCGTGTTAACTTTTGCCGCAGATTTTTTGTCTAACATCGCTGTTGTGCTAGCTTTTGCTTTGGTGCGAACGACATCTTCTTCTACCCAGATGTGCTAATGCACTCTTTCCATTAGGGCCTCCATTGTGAGGGGTGGCATCATCGTCATTGAATCCCTCAATTTATTGCCAGCCGGCAAACCTCGTTTGTACTGTGCGATAGCTAGGTTTGTAGGGTAATCTCCAATCTGATTAAAAGTCTCCCAATACTGGTTATTGTAAGACCTCAATGTTTCCTTCCTGCCCATGTCTATGGAGAGAAGTTGGTCAATCTCCACTGGCGTTTTGTGTTTGTTCTGAATCTGGTCACAAATGCCTCCACTAGTTGCGCCCATGAAGCTATGCTACCTTATGGCACCCTTTCAAACCATGTTAAACCCTAGTCACCAAGGCTGGAAGGAAACAGGATATACATTAGAGTCTCGTTTCGCCGATACACGGCTATAACCTGGTGAAAGTGGCGAAAGTACATATAGGGGTCTGACTTCCCCGCATAAGTAGTGAATTTGGGCTGGTGGAAGCCTGAGGGTAATGGTGCATTCTCTATTGTCGGAACGAACGGCGAGCTCTGCAACCTCGCTAACGCTTTGTCTGCTGGTTCGTAGGCAAAGCGTGGTTTTAGCATTCCAACCTCGATACTCCCATGTGTTCTAAGAGCCAAACTTTGTAGCACAGAGACTCTACGGGGGTCGCGAGCAGGAGTGTCTTCTCTCCTTCGAGCCCTTTCCTCTAGCACTGTACGCAGGTCTGTCGACCTAGGCAACTCTGTGTGCCTAGATGTTGTTTGGTGCGAATGCGAGGGCCGATAACTGCTTCCCTCCGTATACGACCTTTCAGTCCTCGTTCTCTCAGACCTGGAGTAACGAGTCCTAGAGGTTCTTGACCGCGTGTCGCCTGTCCTGAGGCTTCTGCTTTCCGTCTGAGAGGGTGTGACTTGCTTGTCACGATCTTCTGAGTAGCGAGAGTGCGCTCTGCTTTTGCCCGCCTCTTCTTCTACCACCCCTTTGCCCTTTATCTGGAGCTTCATGGTTTCCATGTCTACCGCCATCCTCCATATCAATTCATCTTGCTCCCTTACGCGATCTTCCAGAACCTGAGGATCCATCCTCCGCCTCTGCCTTTCAGGGCTTTGGGAGCGACAAGGACTGGAGCCCCGTCTTTCTCGTGGGTCCCTCCATGGGTTCGTCGCTGGGGATCTAACTCTATCATGGACGGGATAAAAGGTAAACCTCCGCCTCCGCGCTCCCGCCACCCGGGGTTTGCCCATCAATAGCAGAATGTGGCAACTCTTCATCGTGCACCATAGATTTTAACTAAAGAGGAAACTTAATCAAAAGGTTTTGTTCTTTTAGTGTGCTTCCCACAGATGGCGCCAATTGTACGAGCACGAAATAATCTTCTCGTATAATCTTGTTGACAAAGTTTGCACTCCTTCAAACGTCGTCGCTTTATTACCTGAAAACACAAACGTGAGCTAGCCGGCGGGTGTGTGCTGGAACCTCTCCGATGCCTAAATCAGCAAATAAACAATAGACACAAAAAGCTCTGTGTATTTGAGAGTAAAAATTGTGATACCTGTACACAAGTCCTATTACAAGCTTTAATAGATTCCGCGTGGCACAATCCTAATAGGACTTTTATTCTTCTTAGCATAGTCCTCTTAGGAATCACACTCCCAACCCCAAGGATAATATATATCCTAATAACACCCTACTCACTAGCAACCAAATGAGATGGCTCAAACCTCCTTACCTCGGCCTGGTAGTACGCTCAACCGAGCTAGCATGGCCCTGCCCTACACTGGACAAAACCAAGATGGTATTTGACTGAGACAAACCCCAATTCGGTACTCCGCCACGATCTTCCCCCGGTCCTTCTTGCATCAAATATTAATCACCTCGGTCCAAGTGTTTGGCCGAATATCCGCCCAATCTACGACCGAGCTATTCCATTCTCACTTCCGCCCACAGTGCGGCCCAACGACCAAGAGACTATACCTAGCTCGGTCCATTCCAACAGATGGACTTAGCTCGGCCTAATTTATATATAAATTACCCTCTCAGTAGCCTGGGTAGTTATCCTTTTGAAACTCCGCTTCTTTCAAGTAAAAACCAGCTTTTGAAGCTAGCTTTTCCACTCCCAATCTGTTGTAAGGATTGTCACCCTATGTGTGACATGCACTTTACCACCTTCTTTTAGCATCTGTCTTGCACTCTTGAAGAAAGCTGTAAACAAATCTTTGTGCATCATGTCTCAGTAATGCAACCAAATCATTTTCATTGGAGTTCAGAGAAATTATAGTTGCACAAAAAGAAAAGAGGAGGGGGGGGATTGTAAATCTAAACCATACAGTGCACCATCTAACTTTTGAGACTTACAATTCTTCAAGGTGCGCAGATATATATATATATATAATATATATATATATATTGTAGCATTATTGATTGCGCACAATTTTCATCTCCAATGTTCTATTTGTATCAATGTAGTCACCAAAAGTTCAAATTTGTTTAAATGAACCTTGCCCCTAAATCTAATGGCATAACAAATTATTGATTGAACCAAAAAAAAATGGGTTTTAATATGCTTTTTTTTTGCCCTTTTTTTTTTCTTTTGTTTTTTTAATTCTCAATGTATGAGCTCTATGTCAATTTATTGGATTAAAATCATCTCCATTACATGATAAGGATGAAAATCAATGTCCATTACAATGCATGAGCTCTATGTCAATTTATTGAATTAAACTCATCTCCATTACATGATAAGGATGAAAATCAATGTCCATTACCATGCATGCGGTTACGATATGATTTTTGTCCCATTTTAAACATTCATCTATGTATTAGGAACTAAAATAAGACAAGCCAAAGTAGTGACCACAAAAACAGATTTTAAATGTCAAAAACATTTTAGTTTCAATAGTGATTTTGAATGGCATTAAAGAGTTCAAATCATCCAAACACACATTTTGTATTTTAAAGACGAATTAATGTAATTAATCTAAAAAATTGCAAATAATAATAAAAAATAAAAACTAGGCCACTTGAAAAAATATGATTAAATGAAAAAGGGTAAATTTCACTAATCTCCGTTGAGATTTGAAAAAATAAAAATACATAAAATAAGATAAGAATAACTAAAGGAATCATTGTACTTATCAATAAGCTTGTCTTGAGGAGATTTAAGCACTAAAACATCAAATTTCAAACTGCTTCCAACGGTTCACCAAACTTTTTCACCAAATTTGAGTAAAAAATCACTATTTTCCTAATTTGATATCACTTGCTCCAACGGTTAGCATCAAAAAATGAGGGGCGCGCCGATTGGTCAACCGATAAGGCCTTATTTTTTTTTTTGAGATCGCCATGACACACAGGTGCAAGACTTCAAGCTATTTCTTGATACACATTGTGGGCCCTGCTTGCAAGGTGCCATTGATACACAGGTGCCATTGATACACATTGTGGGCCCTGCTTGAAGGAACTTGAATGAACATGGGGCAAGACTTCAAGCTGTGTTTGTTGTTATAGCCTCAGGTCGCCCGGTTGGTCAACCGCCGGTTGACCGGCCGGTCGACCGGTAAGTTTTTTTTTTTTTTTTTTTGAACGAATTGAACCTTTTCTTGAACTTTCTGAACCTTTTTTCGGGGCGACCGATTGGTCGACCGGTCGGTCAACCGGCTGGTCGAACGGTTAGGGGAAAAAAAAAATTTTTTTTTTTTTTTTAACTGTTTGAACCACAAATGTTGGACTTTTTGAATTCTTTTCGGGACAACCGGTTGGTCAACCGGTCGGGCAACCGGCTGGTCAACCGGTTGGTATAAACCCAACGGTCAGTAACAGTGATTTGGTGAAATTTGGTGAAAGGCTTGGTCTGTTCTCACTTTGGTGAAACTTTTGCTGAAATCTCATTTTGGTATGACTTTGGTGAAACCGTTGGAGCATGAAAAAGTGAGTTTTTCATCAAAATTTAAATCTGATGCTGGGTTTGGTTCACCGTTGGAGATGGTCTTAGTGGCCTTGTTTGGTAAAGGCTAAAATTAGGCTTTTTAAGCTAAAATTCACATAAAAAAAATAAAATAAATTAAAATAATTAATAAGACAAAAATATCACATCAAATCTATAATATTATTATTATTTTTTCACAAATATCACATCTAACCATAAAAAATCTAATCATCTTTTCAAACATAAAAATTTTAACCTATAAAAATAATCTATTAAATAATTAACTTTCTAAACAAGACGAGTGGTGATGGTGGCTCATTTCATTCGCATCAACTTCTCTCAAAACTAGGCATCCGAATGAAGGGAGGTTGCAACCATATTAAAAAAGCACTTTCCTTGAACAAACTGAAAATGAGATGCCACCTTCACCAACTACCAGCATCTTCTTCTTCTCTCTCTCTCTTACTGTGTAAGTGATGGCAAGATGACTACTCTCTATCAGAAATAATACATCCTTTTAATTTGAAAATTTTAAAAGAGTATTAATGATATAGAAAATTTTGAATAAAAAAAACTAAAGCTAAAATATCACATTACATGAGATCTACACACCAATTAAAATTATTCAGTGTGTTTTGTTTTAGTTTTCTGAATTCAGTTTTTTGAAAATTGAGTTTTTTGTTTTCTATATTTTTTTGTTTTTAATGAATATTTTTAAAATTTTAAGTAATTTTTTTACTTTTTTAGATGCACTTTACTTAAATGTATTTAAATAGTAAAAAAATTATGAAAAAATATTTAAAAAATTAATAAATACACAAAAATATGAAAATGTACTAAATTTTCATATTTTTTTATATTTTTTGGTATTTAGTATATTTTTTTTAAAAAAAATTCACAAATATTATATTTTTTAAGTGTGTTTATGTTAAGTGTGTCTAAAAATTTTAAAAAAAATTGTTTAAAATATTAAAAAAATTCATTGAAAACATTAAAATATAAAAAATAAAAAAATAATATTTTCTAAAAATTATTTTTTAAAAACTAAAACCAAATAAATTGATTAAAACTCTTAATTTAAAACTGTCGATTTTTTTTTTGTTGTATATATTATTTTCTTTCGTAGAGGATAGAAGATAAAGAGCCAGACGTTCAAAATTCCCACATCATGAGTTTTCTTCCAAGGAGAACAAAGTAGGGGGAGGGGCAAGACTAGGAATATAATAGGTATGGGATTATCGGTATTTAGGTAAAAAAATTTATTTAATCAATGACGTTAATTTTATTATTTTAAATATTGATATAAATTATTTTTTTAATTTATCATATAATTATTATAAGTAAATTTAGAAATTTAAATTGTAAATCTCTAACATTACTTATAACTTATAAATACTTATTTTAAAAAGTAGATTAAAAGTTAATTTTTTTTAAAAACGTTTAAAAAGATAAAGAGATGATATGATTTAAAAAAATTTTAAAATTAATATGACTTAAAAAAAGTCAAAAAAACTAACATTTTGACTTTTTTTTCAATTGCCAAAATAGGCAAAAATAATAATAAAATAAAAAAGAGCAAAATACCAATAAATCCAAAATATGATCTTGTGAACGGTTTAATCCTCTATTTTTTCTTATGAACCCAAAAGTCCCATTAAAATGAAAAGGTTTCTCTAAAAGTGAAATTACACATTTGGACAATCCACACTACAAAAGTTTTGGATTTTTCCTCTTTCTGAAACAAATCTCACATTACGAACAAGAATGTAACACTTCAATGTAATACTCCAATAACGTAACACTCCAATGTAACACATTAAAAAACTCTTTGGTGTACTTTTTCTAAACGTAACAACATAACACTCTAAACTTTTTCCAAACGTAACACTCCATTGTACACTCTAATATACACACAAAAGAACTCTTTAGTATACTTTCCCCAAACGTAACACTCCAATCAATGTAATCCCAAACATAACACTCCAATGTAATATACAAAAAAAGAAAAAAAACTCCTTAGTGTACTTTTTTCAAACGTAACACTCCAATCAATCTAATGTCAAATGTAATACTCCAATGTAATACACAAAAATACTAAAAAATTCCTTAGTATACTTTTCCAAACGTAACACTCACAGTTTAAAATTATACATTTGCCCAAAACTTACTACGGAATTTTTGTACTCCTTTTCGAATAGTTTAAAGAATCCCACATCTTTTTTTTGAAGTGTTACGTTTAGAAAAAAAACACTAAAGAGTTTTTTTGAGTGCTACGTTGGAGTGTTACACTAAGCAATTTTTTGTTTTTGAAGTATTACGTTTGAAAAAAATATACTAAGAATTTTTTTTGAAATCTTACATTGGAATGTTACACTAAGAAGTTTTTTTTAGAGTATTACATTTAAATGTTACGTTTGGAAAAAATATATATATTAACGAGTTTTTTTGAAATCTTACATTTGAGTATTACGTTTGAAAAAAATTTACTAAAGAATTTTTTTTAGAGTGTTACATTTAGAAAAAGTATAATAAGAAGTTCTTTTGAAATCTTACATTTGAGTGTTACACTAAGAAATTTTTTTTGAAGTGTTTCATTTGAATGTTACGTTTGGAAAAAAAAAATATACTAAGGAGTTTTTTTTGAGTCTTACACTGAAGTGTTACGTTTGAGGGTTACATTGGAGTATTATAATTTAAATTATACGTTTGTCCAAAACTTACTAAGGGTTGGTTTGGGATGTTCTAAAAAAGTACACTTTTTGACTTATTGGTTTATATGGGTTGGGTTTGAGTTGGGATTGATGTGATGTGTTAGAGAGATGATGTGATTTAATTTAAATAAGATGATGTGACTTAAATAGGTTAGTAACTTTTTGACTTTTTGTATTATTTAGTTTATGCCAAACCAACCCTAAGGCTTCGTTCGGGAAGTGGATTGGCTTTTTGATTTTTTTTGATTATTTTAGCCTAGGGCTAAAAGGCTTGGTTTTGGAAGAGCTCTTTTGATTTTTTTGGCTTTTTTAGTTTTTTTGTGAGAGAAGGAATGTAATGATTATGGATTGGATGTGATATTTTGTCTTATTGGGCTAAAAAATCTATTTT
>JAPPVO010004409.1:0-23675 GCA_030407325.1 Camellia japonica | reverse complement strand
TTTAAGTTTTATTTTAATCCTCGTTTGGCAAAAAGTAATGCATCAAAAGTATTCTAAAATTTATTTAAATAATAATGTATCTGAAAATCAATTAGAGTTACTTAGGGTGTGTTTGGTAACGTTTACGTTTTCAGTTTATATTTACAAAAATTTATAAACTGGTTTTTGTTTATTTTTGAAAAACATAAACTACAAATGCGTTTGGTAATTTGACAAAATGTTTAAAAAAATTTAAAAATATAAAAAGAGTTGAGAAATGGCAAGTGGTGGCAAGTGGCACGGAAGATGGTGGTGGAAAGTGGTGACGGTGGGTGGTAGGTAGCTGGTGGTGGTGGTGGGTGGGTGGGTGGGTAGTGGTGGTGGTGGTGGTAGGTGGTGGTGACGGTGGTGGTGGTGGTGGTGGTGGTGGTTGGGTGGGTGGGTGACGGTGGTGGTGGTGGTGGTGGTGGGTAGTGGTGGGTAACGGTGACGGGTGGTGGCAGTGGGTGGTGGTGGTGGTGGCGGGTGGTGGGTGGTGGTGGTAGGCAGGTAGGGTGGCAGGTAGTAGTGGTCGGTGGGTGGGTGACGGTGGGGTGGTGGGTGGTGGTGGCAGGTGGGTGGCGGATGGCGGGTGGTGGTGGTAATGGATGGTGATAGTGGGTGGGTGGGTGACGGTGAGGGTGGTGGGTGTAGCGAGTGGGTGGTAGTGATGGTGGTGACAGGTGGTTGGTGGTGGTGGCAGGTGGGTGGCGGGTAGGTGATGGGTGGGTGGTGGTGGTGGTGGTGGTGGTGGGTGGTGATGGTGGCGGCGGTAGTGGTAGCAAATGAGTGGTGGCGGGTGGTGGGTGATGGTGGCGGGTGGGTGGTGGGTGATGGTGGTAGTAGTGGTGGTGATGGTGGCGGGTGGTTGCAGTGGTGGTGTGGTGGCAGGTGGGTGGTGAGTGGTGGTGGCAAGTAGGTGGCGGGTGGTGGCGGCGAGCGGTGGATGGTAGTGGCAGGTGGTGGCTGGTGGCTGGTGGCGGGTAGATGACAGGTGGGTGGTGGGTGTGGTGGGCATGCGAGGGTGGGTGGTGGTGGCGAGTGGGTGGTGGTGGTGATGGCGGATGGTGGGTCGTGGTGGCAAGTGGGTGGTGAGTAGTGGGGTGGGTGGTGGTGGCGGAAGACGGTGGTGGAAAATGGTGGTGGGTGGTGGCTAGCTAGTGTTGGGTGGTAAAAAAAAAAAAAAAACTGAAAACTCAAAATGAAAACACATTTTTTGTGTTTTCATTTTTTGGCCAAATTTATAAACTGAGACCACTGATTTATAAATCAAAAAGTTTACCAAACAAGTTTTTATTTGAATTTTTAAAATTTTTGTAAATTAAACAGAAAACTGAAAACGTAAGTATTACCAACGACACATTAGCCTTTGTTTTTGGATATGAGTTGGCTTTTTGAATTTTTAATTATTACTTGGGGTTAAAAAGTCTCGTTTGAGATAGACTTTTTGGCTTTTTTGACTTTTGTGAAAGAAAAAATAAATGATTATAGTTTGTATGTGATATTTTGTCCTATTTGGCTAAAATAACCAATTTTACCCTATATGACTATTTTAACCCAAATGGGCATGCCAAACATAGCCTACGGCATTTAGAAAAAGTATTCCAAAAATTATTTAAATAATATATTTTATTTTATGTTTTGAAATCAATTCTTACATGTGTAAAACTAAAGAGGAAATTTCATTTTAGTGTAGGTTTTTTAAAAAAACGAAGAGCATTTGCTATTTAAAATGGGTTTAAAAAGTGGGCTTAGATATCATTTTTTTTTTAAAAAAATTTATAGATAGATGGTAAATTTTATGCATATTAATAATTAAATTCATAAATTTTATCGTGAATGTGTAATAAATTTATGATAATACCACTGATTGGTAATTTTCCCAAAATTAAAATCCTCATCAATATCCATAACTAATATAATACTATGTTAAATTTTCTATATAATGTAGAGGTTCAAGAGATGTTCCAATCCCATAAACTTGGACAACCTAGTTTTGATTTTATAAATGTATATAATCTAGAATAAAGCTATACATATCAATTTGTATATTAATTAATATACTAATGAATGATATGATATAATTTAAAAAAATTTAGATTTTTGTAATTTATATAATAAATGAGATCTATAATTTTAAAGTAATAATGTCATAACATATATTATATACTAATTGATATACCAATTAATACATGTAACACCATTGTATAATCTATTTTTCGGGACAATATAATAAGAAACTTTGATCACGGAACATAAAGTAATCCATGATTTCAAGGGAATATAATATAGAAACTTTGATTACCCAAGATAAAGTAATAGATAGTACAACGTTTTATGCATCTTTCTTTTTTTCTTTTTTGGTATTTTATTCTGCAAACAAATGTTAAGTGAGACATATGACCTGTCGAATGAGGGAACACTAAAAACTACCAATTGGTCACAAATCACAATATCCAAAGTTTATAGTTTAACTTTGCCGTATTATGTGTTTAGAGGGCGATGGGTTCGAATCTCTATTTATGTGTCAGTTCATGACTTATTATTTACATAACACTACTTAAAGGTGATCTCAGATTTTAATTATCTTAGAATCTAGTCTAGAGATCACTCTTGTGGTTAGATTTTTTTAAATTTTATTAAGCTTCTTATAATAAAGCTACTTATTTAGAAAATTTGTCAAGTAGTTTATTTAGAATGTTAAATTGTGATGTATTGTGAGAGGGTAATTTATATGCAAATTGGGCCGAGCTAAGCCGTTATGGGACTCAGTGCGAGGGGCTGAATAAAAAGGCCATAAAGTTATTCTGGTCTTGAGGAGGCTTAAAAATAGTCCGGTCCCAATCCCAGAAGTTAGTCCGGTCTCAAGCCCAGAAGTTAGTCCGGTTCGAGTGACGCCTAATGTTTGTCCGATTGAGGGACGCTTGCAGTTAGACCGGTATAAAGATGCTTTGAACTTATACCGGTTTAGGCGAGGTATGGTTATTTCGGTATAAAAACCTTGTTGGAAGTTATTTCGGTCTAGTCCTATCACGGTTTTGTTGAAGAGAAGCTGAGTCAAGTCCATTGAAGGAAGAACCGAAATCGTGATAGTTCGGTCTACCCTATGGCACGGCGTGACCATGTTTACTTCGGTCATATTGGAGTCCGGTTATGGTAAAACCATCTCACTTGGTTTAAGCAGTGAGGGGGGTGTGAAGGATAAGCATTATCCTTCAGGAGTATGAATCCTAGGAGGACTCTACATGGAGGAGTAAGAGTCCTACTAGGATTGTGCCACACAAAACCTATAAAAGCTCACAAAAATCACCTATGTAGAGGTAACACAACTTTGTTTTCTAAATACACAGAGCTTTTGTCTATTTGTCAAGCTTACTGACTTAGGCATCGGAGAGGTTTCCGGCACACACTCGCCGGCTAGCTCACGTTCGTATTTTCAGGTGATAAAGTGACGTCGTACAGAGGAACGCAGACTTGATCAATAGGATTATACGAGAAGGTTTATTTCTTTCCCGTACAATTGGCACCGTCTGTGGGAACTCAGACAAGAACAAAACCTCTTGATCAAGCTTTTCCTCTTAAGAATCAATGGCGCACAACGAAGAATTACCACAGTCTGCCATTGACGGACTAACTCCAGAAGGGGGTGCGAGGCGCGAAGGTCTACAAGAGGGAGAAGGCGGACTAACAGCCCTCGTCAGTCTCGTTCACAGAGCCCGGAAAGACAAAGGCGGAGGATTGATCCTCAAGCTTTGGAGGATCGCGTCAGGGAACAAGACGAATTGATACGTCGGATGGCGGCGGTCATGGAATCTCTAAAACGCCAGGTGAAAGGAAAAGGAGTGGCGACAGGAGAGGGGCACACAAACAAGACGCCCCCTCGCCACTCGGAAAGTCGTAGTAGGAATACTACACCCTCTCAAGCAGAGAGCAGAAGCCTCAAGACAGGTGATACACAATCCAGATCTTCCAGAACTCGTCACTCCAGGTCGTACACTGAGGGAAGCACATATTGGCCCTCGCATACGCACCAAACGAGATCCAGACAGACAGAGCTGCCCAGATCGTCCGACCTATGAACCGTGCTAGAAGAAAAGGCACGGTGGAAGGAGGACGCTAGGACGCGCGATCCACACAGAGTTTCCACCTTACAGCGGTTGGCTCCTCGGACGCATGGAAGCGTCGAGGTTGGAATGCCAATATCGCGGCCCGCCTACGAACCGACGGACAAGGCGTTAGCAAGGCTACAAACCTCAACATTCGTCCCAGCAATCGAGAATGCGCCCCTACCTTCAGGCTTCCTACAACCCAAATTCACCACGTACGAGGGGAAGACGGACCCTTACTCACACTTAAGCCACTTCCGCCAGGTTATGGCGGTATATCGGCGCAATGAAGCCTTGATGTGCATCCTATTCCCCTCTAGCCTTGGTGACCTAGGCTTGACTTGGTTTGAGAAACTTCCAGAAGGCAGTATAGCCTCCTGGGCACAGTTGGCGGAGGCGTTTGTAACAAGGTTCCGAACAAACACCAAAACACCGGTGGAGATTGACCAATTACTCTCCATCAACATGGGCGACAAGGAGACCCTAAGATCCTATAACAGTCGCTACTGGGAGACCTTTAACCAGATTGGGGACTGTCCCACCAATCTCGCCATTGCACAGTACAAAAGAGGCCTTCCAGTCGGGAACAGACTAAGGGACTCAATCACCATGACGCCGCCCCTCACCATGGAAGCCTTGATGGAAAGAGTGCATCAGCACATCAGGGTGGAGGAGGATGGCGCACGTGCCAAAGCAAAATCTGGCACGACCACAGTACTAGAAAAGAAGGCCTCAGCAAAGGTCAACACGATAGATCGTCCGAACAGAAACGGACGTGGCAAGCGAGACAACGGAGAGGACCAGGATAAAAGATGGTTGAGAGTCCGCACTGCCATAACCACGGTCTTCAAAAAACCGATCTACTGAATTTTAAGTGAAATACGGGATGAACCTTTTGTCAGATGGCCAGCCAAGTTAGGCGAGGCTCAGAAGGACTACGACGACAGGTCTCGGTGCACCTTCCATAAAGAAAAGGGGCACCGCACTGAAAACTGCACACCGTTGAGGCAGCACCTAAAGGAGTTAGTGGCAGCAGGACACCTGGATAAATACATTGAAGGAGGGGCACGACCAGCCCCCCAGGACTATAATAACCCCGATGGGATGCCAATCGACGCCCCTCCTCAGGGCACTATCAATGTGATACATGGAGTCTTTGAACCCGAGCGTATATGCGAGCTCAGGGGATCAATCAAAAAGGCTGAACACTTAAGAGAGGTGCTAAGTGCCCAACCTGCCATCAAGAAGGGGAAGACAGAGGCCACAAACGTCATGTCTTTTTCGGATAAAGACCTGGCAAGGATATATTGCCTCACAATGATGCCCTGGTCGTCACTCTCCGAGTCAAGGATTTTGACGTCAAGCGGATTCTGATTGACCAGGGTAGTTCATGTGAAATCATGTACTACGAAACATTTAAACAATTGAAATTACAAGATAAAGACTTGGCACCTACCGTATCTCCCTAATTGGATTCAACTCCATGCTAGAATGGCCCGTCGGCAAAATAATCCTCCCAGTCAGAGCAGGGAGTGTGATGAAACAAGTGGAGTTCTGGGTGTTGAAGGTCCCCTCCACTTACAACATCATCTTGGGCAGAACGTGGCTGCATGCCATGCGATCGGTGGCGTCATCCTACCACCAAGTAATGTGGTTCCCCAACGACACCGGACTAATAGAAGAAGTCTATGGAGATCAGATCATGTCAAAGCAGTGCTTTGTTACGGTGAATGGCAGCCGCACTGCCAAAGGATACGTTCATTCGGTGGAGGAACCTGAGAGTAATGAACTGTTTGCAGATGTTGGCAAAGCGGCTAGTCAGAAAGCGGTGGAAGACTTGGAAGAGGTAAGAATAGATGAAAAGAACCCGGATAAGTTCTTTTTGCTCGGTTCGTCGTTGTCCAGCACTAAGAGATTAGAGGTCTTGGAATTTTTGACCTCTAACATCGAAGTGTTCGCTTGGACACCATACGACATGCCAGGCATTGATCCCAACTTCATCTGTCACCAACTCAATGTCCACCAATCTGCCAGACCAATCATTCAACGCACGCGCAGATTGGCACTCCACCACGCCGAAATAGTGGCGGAAGAAGTAGGAAACCTGCTGGAGGCAGGAGCAATTAGAGAGGTGCACTACCCAAGATGGATCTCCAATACAGTCGTAGTGCCAAAGAAGAATGGCAAGTGGCGTGTCTACGTCGACTACAAAACAGTCAACAAGGCGTGCCCAAAAGACAGTGTAGACACCCCATTTTTGACCGTCCTCAAGACCTGGACGTCACCGCTTGAACCCTCGGTGATTATCCATGTTTGTGTTCGTTTGGAGTTCCCGGAGTTCTCGGCTCGCGCGCCTTGCCTCAGGACTTCCGAACTCGACCGTTTTGTGTTTGGTTTTGCACCAAACACTTGTGTTTTGCCTTGGAAGGGCAGGGAATGCTTTATGAGGCATCCCCACATACCACCGGCTGTGGCTAGAGGCCACCGGCTGGCTGGTGTTGCCATCGGCACTTTATTGTGCCGACCGGCACTAAGTTTTGTCAAAATGACACTCTTTGCCGGCCGGACACTGTGCAGTTGCTTTTTGAGATATTTTCAGACAGCTGTATAGTTTTGGTTCCCCTCCATACACGTGTATGGAGGGATGACCCTCTTAGTTAGCTTAGCTTGTAAGCTTTGCAAGCTTTGCTTGCCTATAAGAGGACCACTCCTCTTCTTGGCTTAGGGTTACAAAATTTTAGACATTTTAGACAGACCAAGCTCTGGTTTTTTTAGGGTTAGGATAGATACACACCCTATCTCTCTTCTTCCCTCTTGTTTTGTACACTAGGTGTTTGTGTCACACTTTTGCTCACTAACACCTAGTGTTTCACCTTCTTTGGGTTCTGGAGGGTCCAGAGGTCTGTTGTGAAGCTTTGAAGCTGGTTTGGTGCTCAAGGAAGCCAACACATCATCTTTGTTGGAGAGGCTCCAAGGGTAAGACACTAACTCTCTTTTTACCCCATTCTTGCACTCCATTTCTACTTGCTTTAGAACTGTTTTTGTGATTAGTGATTAGCACATAAAAGTTCTGTTTTTTAAGCCTCTTTATTGTTTATTAAGAGTGTTTTGTGGTTTGAGTAAGTTTGATCACCCTTAGGCCTTGAAAAGGCTCATTTTTGTGCTATTTTGTTGAGATCCGAGATTTTTGTGCTTGGGCCTCTTCACCACTGAAATCTTGAGGGATTTCAGTGGTGGAGATGGTGCCATAAAGTCTCCAAAAGGGGAGGGTCACCCCCTCTCCTTGATGTCCTTGGAAATGGCAAGTTTTGGCCTCCAAAGGAGCACCATGTTTGGTTGTGTTTTGAGCATGTCTTGGCTGCATTTCATGCTTATTATGCCATGATTTAACTTGATTCTAAGTTGGTTTTGGTCCCCTATGCATGCTTAGCATAGTTGCCTTGTAATGCCTTTTGATCCTCTAACATGCCTAGGTTGTATGCCTTAGCTTCTAGCATGTTTTAGGCTTGCATTTGTGAAGTTTTTGTGCTCATATTTCCATGTTTTAGGTCTGTCTCATGTTGTTTGAGCCAACCATAGCATGTTTAATATAGCCTCTTTGTATTGGGCTTGTTGGCCTTAAGAGCATGAGTATGTAGCATGCCTTTGTTTGCATCATTTTGGTAGTTTGGAACCACCTAGCATGCTATTTCAGTCCCTTTGGTGTGCTTGCATGCTTGCCTTAGTGGCCTCTTTAATGCTTTAAAAGCATGTGTTGAATGCTCCATGTTTTGGCCTTAATGCATGCCTTTGATTTCAAGCCTCTTAGATGCCATCTAAGTGGTCCTTTGGGCCTAATTTGACATGCTAAAAATCTGTTTTGGGTTGATCAATGCATGCCATAATTGCCTTGCATAGGTGTGGTTTAATGCTTCATAGACTTGCTTTGAAGACTTGGGCCATTTGTTGCATGTTTAGCTTGCTTTGTTGCATGATTTGGCATCATGTTTTGCATGATTTTCAGAGCTTTATATGCATGCTAATTGTCCATGTTTAACTCATTTCAAGTGTGCTTGAGAGTTGCCATGTTTGTGTCTAAGTGTTGGACCATGATTGCATGCATGTGTGTGTGCATTTTAGCCCCCATTTCCTTGGTTTTGGCCACTGATTTTGGGCCTTTTAGGGTGGCCTAATTCATGTTTTAGTCCATCCTCTATTTGGTTTGCATGCTTACCTTGCATGCTCGCTTGTATGCTTGCATGAGTGCATTGCATTGCCCATGTTGCATGATAGATAACATGACTAGGTTGCATTGTGTCAACATGCATTCCTTGTCCCTTGAGTTGGTGATAGGGATTGGGACTTTGGTTTGTTTGGTTTGCATACATTTGAAATCAAAGTTGCATTCTCGTTTCTTTGGGCCATCATGCATAGAAATGCGTGATTGATGGTCCGAAAATCGAGGCACATGCCCCTTTGAGTCACAAACATGATAAAGGGTGTGTTTGGTGCATAAATGGCTTGAATCACATTGCCATGCATAGTTTTGTCCTTTGCTGCTGTGAGTTGCAGGTTCTGCAGGCATTCAGTGCCGGCCGGCAGTATTTAGTGCCGACCGGCAGTCAACAAACAGCCGATGGATTCTTTTTGTGCCGGTGGCCTTCTCCTTCAGCCGGTGGTGTCCTACCCCAGCCGGTGGTGATCCCCAGTGCCCTGAGAGGCACTCCTGGGACTTTGGCAATTTTCTGAGGAGGAGAGCAGAGGAAACAGAGGCAATCCGTGCATGGCAGTGCGGTTCCGAGCCAGTCCCGAGCGTGTGTTGCATCCGGTCCTCATCCCGAGGCGGTTTACTGCTTTAATTAGATTAATTAATTTATTTGATTAATTTAGTGAAATCTGTAATATTTTAATTAGCTTGCGTAGTTAATTAATTTGTATATTCTTTTGGTCCCTCCGAGCGAGGGCACAATTGTAATAAGTGTGTGTGAGTGGATGTATGTCTTCCAACCCCCACTTCTTTCTTCCCTTTTATTTACCTGCTTACGATGGTAGATTAGGGCACATTTAAATTAGCATACCTTATGCAATGCATGTGTGCATTCATGCATTTGTTTACATGCACCGGGCTCGGTACATCATACAAACTGCATCGTACTTTCGATTTCCAAATTGAATACGTGCTACTTGCGCATTTCATACGCCATGTTTAGGGTTAGCCGAGCCTACTCTAGATTGCATCTATGTTTGTGTCGCATTAGCCACTTAACATGAACTAGGTCATGCACGTTTTGCTAACCAGTCTCTTGTTTTGGGCACGGAGTACGATGTAAGTTTTTATGCTTTAGCATGTCGCATGCGTGTGAACGTTTGCCATGACAGTATGCTTACCATGCGGCTAAGTGCTTACGTGATAAATTGCTTGAATGCCTGTGGGTGGAGGTTGGATTGCGTGAGTTGGAACAACTCATTGAAATCCGTATTTTAGCCTACTTTCGAGTAGCAAAAACCAATACGTTTTTCGAGACAAAACGGATATGCAATGATTATTTCCGAATTAGGCAATCTAGTCTATACTTGTTTCCTGCGCGCATAACATAGTAAATTCTAGGCTAATAACCGGAATAAGAGCATGTAATGTTTTCAAAATCGGATATCACGGTTAGTAGAGGCCGGTCTTTGGACCGGGCGAAAGGGGGTGCTCATAGCTGACCTTCCCCGATCGTACCCAAGCTCCCGAGCCAAGACATTTGGTGATGACGGACACGTGGCCTTCGGCACCGAGTCAGGGTTTCCTAAATTCCCCCATTTTAAAAATATTTAGGTGGCGACTCTGTAATCTAGCAAAGCAGTCCATGTTTGGCACTACTTTTCAAAAATCTGTTTTTTCTTCAAAACGATTTGCCAGAGTTGGACTCTTGGTTCAGATTTAGAACCGCAACACAAAACAAAAGGGAGTCCGAACTGTAGCAAGGGTCCCCCGCGGGCGCTGTTACAGACAGCTTTCCTTCTACCACGGATAGATCAACTGGTAGACCTGACGGCAGGGCAACACCGACTTAGCTTTCTGGATGCATACAGAGGCTACCACCAAATCGCCATGCATAAACCTGACCAGGAGATCACATCCTTTACACTCCGCGAGGATTACTGTTACAAGGTCATGCTCTTTGGCCTAAAGAACGCAGGGGCGACATTCCCGCATGGTCACCAAGATGTTCGAACCATTGTTAGGCAGAACAATGGAGGTTTACATCGACGACATGGTAGTCAAGAGCAAAGATGAGAATGACCATCTCAAGGACCTGAGTGAGATGTTTGAGATCCTAAAAAAGCATAAGTTGCGCCTCAATGCGTCCAAGTGTGCATTCGGAGTAGGATCTGGCAAATTCCTGGGCTTCCTGGTGACCAACCGGGGTATAGAAGCAGACCCCTCTCAGATCAAAGCAATCCAGGATTTGGAGAGACCAAACTCAGTAAAAGAAGTGTAGCATCTCACTGGCATGGTAGCTACGCTCAATGGTTCATAAGCCGGTTGTCAGATAGATTACGACCATTCTTCCATGCACTGAAAGCCAAGTTCGAGTGGGACGACGAATGCGACCGCGCTCTGGAAAACCTAAAAATACATGTCTTCTCCACCACTACTTGTAACCCCAATCCCTGGAGAAGAACTCTTCTTGTACCTGGCAGTCTCGCAACATGCAATTAGCGCAGTATTGGTCCGCGCAGAAGGAATCCAACACCTGCCCATCTACTATGTCAGCAAGACATTAGGGCGCCGAAAACAAGGTACTTGCCACTGGAGAAACTGGCATTGGCCTTGATGATGGCCTCAAGGAATTTGTCGCACTACTTTCACGCCCACACTATAGTTGTTCTCACAGCCTTTTCGTTAAAAGCTTTGTTTGAAAGGGCAAACTTTTCTGGGCGAATTCTGAAGTGGGCGGTAGAGTTGGGACAATACGACATCAAGTTCTAACCCAGGACCGCAATAAAGGCTCAAGCTTTGGCAGATTTTGTCGCAGAATTCACACCAGGAAGTCATCATATCTGCCCAGTCGATCTGACTGAAATAACCGAACTAGGGATGGAAGTTGACGTCGGAATAACGCAACCCCCGGTATTGGTTACTCAGTCAGGCCCTAAGGCAGACCAGAGCGAAGCATGGAAAGAAGAAGCGAACCATGCTACACCAAGTCAAGACTCCCCAACAAATAAAGACTTGGTAAAATCAGATAGCCAGGGGCAGACAGCAAGCATGGACCTTGAAGAAAACACCAGCAACATGGAAGATCCTAAGGCATCATCTGATCCCTCCACTTGCTGGAAGTTGTTCGTTGGAGAGATGTGGAAGCTCTTCGTAGATGGAGCATCCAACCGGTATGGAGCAGGGCTTGGCATAGTCCTCATTTCTCCAGACGGCCTAGTAGTGGAGTAGGCAATCAACCTTGGCTTCCCAGCATCAAACAACGAAGCGGAGTATGAAGCGCTTCTTGCAGGCCTCAAATCAGCATTCTACATGAAGGCCACCGAACTAATGGTGTACAGCGACTCACAGTTGGTGGTAAACCAAATATCTGGCGACTACGAAGCAAAGGATGACAGGATGGCCAAGTACCAAGAGTTGGTCAGAACAGAGATCAAGAAATTTGAAGTAGTCAGGATAGAACAAATCGACAGGGAGGAAAATAGCAGAGCAGACGAATTAGCAGGCTTTGCCTCAATGGCAGACACCTCCATCCCTCATCCATTGCTGATCGACTATCTACCTAGACCAAGCATTGAAGACCCCGAAGCAAAAGAGGTATGTTGCGCAGAGCTAGGCCCCTCTTGGATGGATCCCATCATCCTGTTCTTAAAAAACGGCATCTTACCAGAAGAGAAGAAAGAGGCCAACAGAATAAGAGCAAAGTCGTAGCGATTTTGGCTCTCCCCATCTTTGGCATTGTACAAAAAGTCGTTCTCAGGACCCTACCTAAAATGCGTTCATCCCAGCAAAGTGGAAGCATTCTTGTTTGAAATACACGAGGGTGTATGCGGCAGCCATCAAGGAGGAAGATCATTGGCATACCGAGCAATTTCACAAGGATATTGGTGGCCATACATGCAGGCAGACTCAGAGAAATATGTCAAAAAGTGCGAAAAATGCTAGAAGTTCGCACATCAAATACACCAACCTGCCAGAGAACTTCTACCTCTAACTAGCCCATGGCCCTTCGCAATGTGGAGATTGGACATAGTAGGGCCACTTCCAACAGCACCCGGCAACATGAAGTTCTTTGTTGCAGCAACCGACTACTTTACAAAATGGGTGGAAGCAGAAGCCTTGGCGTCAATCAAGGAAAAAGATGTGAAAAAGTTTGTCTGGCAGAATATCATCACTCGATTTGGCATACCAAAGGCACTGATATCAGACAACGGCACTCAATTCGACGGTAGGATTTTTAGGGGCTTTTGTGAAGAATACAAGATAGAATTCTACAATTCTACACCGGCATATCCCCAAGCAAATGGTCAGGCAGAAGCATCAAACAAGGTAGTCTTGGATGGATTGAAGAAAAGGTTAGAGAAAGCCAAAGGCAAGTGGGCAGAAGAGCTCCCTCATGTTTTATGGGCTTACTGCACCACACCTCGACAATCAACAGGAGAAACACCATTCTCCTTAGCTTATGGCATGGAGGTAGTAATCCCACTAGAGATTGGCCTCCCCACAATTCGAAGCGAGAATTTTGATCCGGACTTAAATGACGAAGCCATAGCATTAGAGCTTGACCTTGCGGAAGAAAGAAGAGACAGAGCATTGGTTCACATCGCCTCCTACCAACAAGAATTGTCCAGAAAGTATAACAAAACCGTGCATCCAAGGCAATTCTAAATCGGAGATTGGGTATTGCGCAAAGTCATGGGAAACACATTGGTACCAGGAGATGGCAAGTTAGGACCGAATTGGGAGGGTCCTTACAAAGTGGTGGGATTAGCAGGCAAAGGGGCATACCACTTAGAAGATGAGGACGGCAAGGCAATTCCGCGGCCATGGAATACTGCCAATCTAAAGTTATTTTATTTTTAGCTTTTTTCTTTTAAGTATGTGTAATTTTTCCCTTCCTTAATAAACAAGTAGTTTTCTTTTCAGTATAAGCATTTTTCGCTGTAAATGTTTGTTTTAGTAAATTAGTGAGTTAGGGGCAGAGAGAACACTTTATTCTAGGTTGGCTGGAAAAACCAACTTAGAGGTTGGCTGGATTAAACCAACACCCCTCCTAAGCCCAGGATAAGGATCCAGGCTGCAGGACGTTTGGTCGGAATAACCAAACACTTTATTCTAAGTTCGCTGGGAAAGCCAACTTAGAGGTTGGCTGGAAAAACCAACTCTTTGTACTCTTCAGCCGAAGTAAGGGTATGGTTGAAGAATGGTTGGCTGGAAAAACCAACTCTTTGTACTCTTCAGCCGAAGTAAGGGTATGGCTGAAGAATGGTTGGCTGGAAAAACCAACTCTTTGTACTCTTCAGCCGAAGTAAGGGTATGGCTGAAGAGTGGTTGGCTGGATTAAACCAACTCTTTGTACTCTTCAGCCGAAGTAAGGGTATGGCTGAAGAGTGGTTGGCTGGATTAAACCAACTCTTGTTACTCTTCAGCTGAAGTAAGGGTATGCCTGAAGAATGGTTGGTTGGAAAAACTAACTCTTTGTACTCTTCAGCCAAAGTAAGGGTATGGCTGAAGAGTGGTTGGCTGGATTAAACCAACTCTTTGTACTCTTCAGCCGAAGTAAGGGTATGGCTGAAGAGTGGTTGGCTGGATTAAACCAACTCTCTGTACTCTTCGGCCGAAGTAAGGGTATGGCTGAAGAGTGGTTGGCTGGATTAAACCAACTCTTATTACTCTTAGTACTCTTCAGCCGAAATAAGTATATCGGCTAAAAGAGTGGTTGGCTAGTAAGCCTACTCAGATTGCCAAGATAAAACCGGAATACGGTATCTCGGCCGAAAAGTAGTATGTTTCAAATTACAGATTAGAAAGCAAGCATTCAAACCAAGATCACAGTAGAGCAAAAGAGTTGAGCACAAAAAGATTTTCATTCATCAAGAGAAGAGCAAGTACAAATGAGGGGCCGCAGCCCGGTTACAAGTACGAATCAAAAGAAAAAAGAAAAAACTACAGAGTTAGTTGAACAGATCTTCAAGATCGGCTTCAACATCAACATGGACACCAGTGGTTAGAGCAGTCTCGGTTGGGAGCTCGGTCTCTGTTAGAAGCACGTTTTCGGTCGTCAAATCTTCAATCACTGGCTTCAACCGAGCCGATTGATTGGCAGACTCATTAACAACCGAAGTCTCAGTTTGTTCATCTTCTTCTTCATCGTCAGATGCTTCGAGAAATTGCTCTGGAGGTCGGCAGCATACTCCGAGTGAGGCTCCTACCAGTACTCGGTAGGCTCGAGATCATGTCTCCGCGCGTGTCGCACCACACCGAGCTGCCTCCACCGCACCCCTCCAGCCGCATTTGAAGAACAAGTCCTTTGCAGCTTCACACTGCTGGATGTATGCGGCCTCGCCCTCCTTGAAACCCTTCAGCTCGGCATCTTCGGCTTTCTTCTTCAGAACTGTTATTTCGGCGTCTTTAGCACTTTCAAGTTGTGCCATCTCCCACAAATATTTATCCTTCATCTCGGTAAGAGCTCGCTGTTTGTCACTGTTAGCCGAGGCAACTAGTCTGGATAGACGAGTTACCTCGGCCTCCAGCTCGGCCGTCTTTGCTTGCGATTGTTTTAATTCGGCAGTCTTGGCCTCGGCTTTCGCCATTGCCTGCCTTGTGGTTTTCCTCAGCTCCAACACTCGTCTGTGTGTAACATTGTTCTTCTAAATGGCCTGCAAAAGAATTGTTTCTTTTTAGCCGAACTGAAACTAAAACAAAAAAAATTTTAAGATCGAAAAAAGCTACTTACCAGAATCATTGATTTCGTTGACGATCGGATGGATTTTAGTTCGGTGTTTAGTTGATGGTAGTGGTGCTCCATGTCTTTTGGAAGACACACACTCTTGGCCAGATTGAAGGCCATTACATGATCCTTCTCTGCGACCACCGAGTCGGTGTCCTGGATATCTCGGTTTTGAAAGGAAAGGTTTGGAGCCCATTTGGAAGAGCCAGCTCGGTCAGAGTGCTCCGGTGGAGGGCTTGGTTGAGGGCTGGGTGGAAGAACGGTTTCGTCTTCATCAACCAAACGCTGTTCGGTCTCTGTAGTCCGGGCGCGCTTGGTTCGGCGGGATGAGGACGGTTGTTGAGAAGGAAGGGCCACCACCGTTTCTTGGGTTTGAGGCGGTACTTCGGGTCTGTTAGTTTCGGTCAGAAGCGCCCGTAGTCTATTCCTCTTGGCCATTTCTTCCTCTTCAGTGGTTCGGACGAGGTTGATTTGGGGCAAGGTTGGGTCCGGTTCTGGGGCGTCCTCAAGAAGAAAATCGGTCACTCTGGCTTTTCGGCGACCGCTGTATCTGTAGGTTGGCTCAAAATTTAACAACTTAGCCCAGCTCCGTTCTGGATACCGTAGTGCGGCGCGGAGAGTAGCAAGGTTGGGGTAGCTGTACAATGAATAAATATGGGCTGGATCTGCATAAAGAAGAACTGTTAGTTCGGCTCAGAATAGGGAACCGAAATAAAAAAGAAGAATGGAAGGAAACCGAAGTAGGTTATACCAGGGATTCCTTTTTTCCAATTTATACTTCGGCCTGGGATCTGGGCTTGGTGGTCTTCAAAATTCCCAGATACCCAGAAAAAGTCGTCATCATTTAGGTCTTTATCCGGCGTATCTTTTATTATTTTTTCTCTGCGGCGGCGTATCCTAAGGTAGTAGACCCAGCCGTCGTCTTTGGAGCCAATGGAGTATTGGTGCAATATTTCGGCTAGACCGAGGTTGATACCGACTTGACGGTTCAGTTCGGCTACACCCATTATTATGCGATAAGAATTGGTGGATAGCTGGGTTGGACATATTCTGGTTTGCCTAAGGAACTCACAAATTAAGGGTTGGACTGGAAATCTTAGTCCGGTTTTTATTATTGAAAGAAGGGTAAAAGGTACAAAGCCTTCATTCCCCTATGGTATGGCACCTTCTTTTGCTAGGGCAAGGTAGACGTCGTCAGGAATGTTATAGTCCTTTCGGAATTCGGCTAGACCACTAGGGATTTCTACCAAAAACCTATACTTCTCCATTTATTCTATAAATTATGAAATAAATTAGTCCGGTCGAAAAAATGTGCTCAGTAGCTCGGCTGAGCGCGCAAAGGAGTGCTTGGGCAACCTAAGTCTGCAAAGTGGAAAACAAAGGTATTAAGCACAGATCGTTGACCGTGCTACAAAATCAAAGCAAGATGAAAGAAGTCCTACTTTGGCTATGTGGGATGCTGAAGGTTTTTTTATCTCGGTTTTAATAAAGGTGCTTGGTGCTTGGTAGCTCGGTTTGTGTATAAGGTTCTTTATTTCAGTTTGAAACTATGGGTTTTGTTACCTCAGTCGAGCCTCTAGGGGCAGCTTTCTTAGTTCGGTTTACAACTAAGAAAGCTGGCTTAGCCCCGAAGACTTAGCTCGGTCAAAGGCTAAGGTTTCTAGTTTTCTAAGTTCAGACTTCGTTCGGTCCGGTTATCTCGGCTAATTTAAATCAGGATGGTGACTTATTGAAAGTACTGTTATATTCACAAGTTCTAGTTCGGTTAGGGTCTGGATAGATCTACATATTGCACAAACAGTATCCTAGCTCGGTTGAGGCAGGTTTATGGATCAAAGTCAGTGTTCTACGAGTTGTTTCATAGATTCTAGTAGTTCTTATGAAGTTTTTTCCAGAAAAACACGAAGCTAAGCAGCAAAAGTGTTTTGCCAAAAATAGAAAAACAGTATGCCATGGATCGAAACAGGTATGAAAAACAAGAAAAGAGAAACATAGTTGCAATGCTTACCAGATGAAGAAGATGAAAATGGAAGTAGAAACAACAGTAAAAACACGCAGCTTCTTTAGAGTGCAAAATGAAGAACAGCAAGAACTCAGGAGCGAGAGAGAAGGAAGAGCTTGAACAGTGAAATGATTGATATGGGTGATTCAAAAGGGCAAAAATATTGTTTTGGAATGGAGGAAGGACAAAAAAACGCGGGACTGTTCAAATTTTGCGGTATACGAGGGCGGCGTGACAGCTGCAAAGGGCCAATCAGAGCCTGCCACGTGTCATGGATAGAAGAAGCGATTCAGTTTCTGTGATTGAAGAGACGTTTTGACCGGATAAGGATGGCTCGGCTAGAATGGCTTTGGAGTTTTAGCTCGGCTGGAAAGGTTAAAGGGTTTTTTAGCTCGGCTGGAAAGGTTAAAACTTTAGCCCGGTTTATAGACAGATAATCCCTGTCATGCTGCGCAGATGGAATTAAGGGGCAATTGAGAGGGTAATTTATATGCAAATTGGGCCGAGCTAAGCCGTTATGGGCCTCAGTGCGAGGGGCTGAATAAAAAGGCCATAAAGTTACTCTGGTCTTGAGGAGGCTTAAAAATAGTCCGGTCCCAATCCCAGAAGTTAGTCCGGTCTCAAGCCCAGAAGTTAGTCCGGTCCGAGTGATGCCTAATGTTTGTCCGGTCGAGGGACGCTTGCAGTTAGACCGGTATAAAGATGCTTTGAACTTATACCGGTTTAGGCGAGGTATGGTTATTTCGGTATAAAAACCTTGTTGGAAGTTATTTCGGTCTAGTCCTATCACGGTTTTGTTGAAGAGAAGCTGAGTCAAGTCCATTGAAGGAAGAACCGAAATCGTGATAGTTCGGTCTACTCTATGGCACGGCGTGACCATGTTTACTTCGGTCATATTGAAGTACGGTTATGGTAAAACCATCTCACTTGGTTTAAGCAGTGAGGGGGGTGTGAAGGATAAGCATTATCCTTCAGGAGTATGAATCCTAAGAGGACTCTACATGGAGGAGTAAGAGTCTTACTAGGATTGTGCCGCACAAAACCTATAAAAGCTCACAAAAATCACCTATGGAGAGGTAACACAACTTTGTTTTCTGAATACACAGAGCTTTTGTCTATTTGTCAAGTTTACTGACTTAGGCATCGAAGAGGTTTCCGACACACACCCGTCGGCTAACTCACGTTCGTATTTTCAGGTGATAAAGCGACGTCGTACAGAGGAACGCAGACTTAATCAACAGGATTATACGAGAAGGTTTATTTCTTTCCCGTACATATTGTAAAATCGGCGCAGATTGGGACCTCGAATTCGGGGCCCCGAATCCCCCGAATTCCCATATCAGGTATAAAAAAAAAAAAAAAAAAAAAAAAAAAAAAAAAAGAAAAAAAGAAAACAATTTACCAAAATAGGAAATTAGGGGGATTAGGGGGAGTATTTTTAGGGGAATTTTTCATTTCCATTGTAAAATTTATGTACAGAATGAATTTTGTATTACACGATGATATTTCTCAATAAAATTTAAAATTTTGTATTTAATACATAGTATTACCGTCAATCTAAAGTTGAAATGGAAATGAGATTACCCAAATCAAATCTACAAAATTGACCCTTCTCCGGGAGTGATTATTGAAAATTCTAAAAGCCACAGGTAAGATGGTGTCTTCTTTAATTAAATATGATTTACTTACAACTTGTCACATTTATATTAATATTTAAGAGTATTGCTAGAAATATTAATTAGTGTAACAATTAATACATTAACTAAGACAAAAGACATGTATATGGGTTCCATTACTTGACATGATCCTATCTAATATTGTATCTAGTTGGTGTATTAGTTAGTATTTATAGCATTACTCATTACTTAAATGACATGAAAGTGTCAATTTGTGATTGATAAGAAATGTCACATTAGAATATCAGTTAATTTTGTGTAATTTCTATTTATAATTTAAGAAATAAAAATAACTTAATTAAATTGAAAAAATTGATTATTGAAAGAGTGAAAGAGCAATAAATTTTAACTTTTATTTTATAATTATTAACTTTTAACTTACTTAAAAGTGCACCAAGCAAGTGGGTCATGTAATTCTTGGGAATATCTAAAATATTTTTTTGGGCTTTTCAAAATTGAAAAAATTGTAAATCAGTATATATTTTTAAAAATAATTTCAAATCAATAATAAAATTTATAAATTTTAATAATTAAAATTATAATTTTTTTCATAAATTTATAAATATTTTATAAAATTATCACTGATTTATAATTTTTTTAATTTTTTTTTGCAAGAAATACAATGGTGTCGACATCATGTCAACTAAACCTAGACTCTAGTTGGAGTAAGTGGAATTACTTTAAACTCTTTTTCATGATGTAATAGTTTGAGGCATGCATTCACAAAACTCAATAACTTTATGCTTTTGGGGAACATTAAACAAATTTACATAGAAAGAGACCACCACCCCATCCTTTATGAGTAATTGGATTGTGGGGGCCTCTTTTTAGGGTTTCCTTCTCTAATGGGTTTTGCATAATTGGGTGTTGATAGATTGGTGTAGTGGTTCCTTCTAAAGAAAAAATTATTCAATATTTTAAAAATAAATTTATGTAATGTTTCAGATTAATAATTATTTGATTAAATTATGAAATTCATTACTTTTTATTAAACTTTTAAGAGATAATAAATAAAATGTCAATCAATAAATAAATTCATCATTCATTGTACTCTTTCTATGTGTTGAACTCATTTTGATTTAAGAAGATGCCAAGCCTCATATATGGTTTGATCTATCTCTCTCAAACCTCATTTGATCGAATAATCTCTCTCCTCTCCTTATACTCTAGGCTCCGTTTGGGAAGAGCTAGATTAGGCTTTTTTTGGCTATTTTTAACCACAAAAGACAAATAGGCTATTTTAGCCACAAAAACAAAACATCACATTCAACCATAATCATTACACTCTTCTCTCACAAAAAAAATCAAAAAAACCAAAAAGTCAAAAAGCAATTCCCAAACCAAGCTTTTTAGCACAGGCTAAAATAGCTAAAAAAGCCAAAAAACTAAAAAGCCAACCCACTTTCCAAACCAACCCTTAATAGAATCTATTAAGCCGTATATCTATTTCCAATCACTCACTTTTACAAGATACATAGGTATTAGCTTCCAACAAAATAGAATGACTACAAAAAAAAATTAAGGTTGTAGAGACCAAAATTTAGAGATAAAATTATTTTTGGGGACCAAATAATTTTGTTGTGAACAATATCGTTATCATATTTTTAGCAATAAAAATTGGACATTAGTGATGAATTATTATCCTTTTCAGACCAAATTTTTTGTCTATAAAAATAAACTATTTTGAGACTAAATTATTTTGTCCCTAAAAATCTATTTATTAGTGACATTTTCAAAATCTTGTCGCTAAAAGTCTTATTTTTGACTTTTCAAAACGACCTTTTAGCGATTATTTTCATAACGATAGACATTGGTCCCTAAATGTCTTTTATAATAAATTTTTACTTTTGTAGATCAAATTATTTAATTTATAAAACTCTTAGTTGTTATAATGAATATGTAAAAAAAAAGTGGGTGGCATAGTTTCCATTTGTTCTAAATGCCACATGGACAAAAGCAATTTGGAACAATTTGTTTGGGACCTCCTCTCCTCTCATGTCCCCTTCCATAGGCCTAGCCATCCGATTAGCCATGAGGGTCCTTTCACTTGTCAAGCGTGTTGGACTTATTGGGCCAAGAAATTATTGTCATCTATTAATTTAATTGATCATTTTTATAGTGAAAAACATTGATTATTTATTGTCTATTAGAGAATTTTATTTAATTGTTTATATTTTGTAGTTCTTAGGCTTGCGTGTTTGTAATTTTGAACATTTTTACATAATTAATTGTTTAATTTGATGTAATTCTATTAATATATGTAAGTATTTTTCTAACGAGTGACAAAAAAAAGAAAAAAAAGAAAAAAGAATTGCAATATTACAAACTCATCTGGACTAGTTCAATTAGTAGCTTATGTTGTATTGATATAATTGTTGTCGAAGTTAGACTCAAGAATATATATTGTTGGAGTTTTTTACCTGACAGATTGTTCAATTTGACATAATTTTTTTTGATATTTATAAATATTCGATTAACAAAAAAAAAAAAAAAATGCAATATCACATGTTGATATGTCCATTGCTAAATGGTCAATTGATTATTTTGCCATATAGGATTGGTTTCATTAAGAGCTAAAAATTAATAAACCCTTTTTACTTGCGCAAGGGAGTTGAATTGTTAGTATAATAATATTTTAATGAGTCCCCTTATATATATATATATATATATATTGATTTGATGATGTTCTATATATATATTTTTAAAAATAAAAACAAATTATGAAGAAAATTATAATAATTTATTAAAACGAATCAATAACAAGTGAATACAAAAAATTGTAAAATTTGTTAGTAAAATATTTTTCTTTCATTAAATGAATTAAACCAGTGAGACAAAGCAAATCTAATGTCTCTTCAATTGGGCCACTTAGATTTCTTTTGGGTAATAGGTTGATTTTTTAGTTTTTTTTATTATTTTTGTTTGGGGTTAAAAATCTCTTTTAGGTTGGATTTTTTGACTTTTTTTTATTTTTTTATTTTTGTGATAGAAAAAGTGAAATGACTATAATTATAATTTGAATGTAATGTTTTATCTTATTTTATCTTTTTGTAATTATTTTAGTTCCAATCTCATTTTAATCCTGCCAAATGAACAATAAAGATGTCACATGACAAGAGCAAGGTGGCACAATTCCAAGTTCAATGACCACAATTTTGTCCCACCCCTATAGATGTTTCACCATCTTAGACTTGTGACTCATGCAAGAAAAATGGACCAAACCAAAGCTTTGTGCTTTTAAAGATTCCAACTCTCAAAATGAGTGTTTTTTTTATTTTTTATTTTTATTTTTAAAAGCTTAATACTTCTAGAGCATGTTTGATTGGGTGGATTAGAGTATGGGATTAGAATTATTAATCCGTGGGCTCAATTATCCTATGTTTGTTTTAACATTTTGGTTTAGGATTATTAATCCAATGAATAATTAATCCAACAAATTTATAGGATTATTAGTAATGAGATAGGGGTGAGATTATTAATCCAATGAATATTAATCCTATTGGATAGTGAATACCACACTAATTTAATAGGATTATTAATACTTCACTATTAATCTTGTGAATCAAACCTGACCCTAGAGGAAAAAGTAAGAAGAATGACACTAAAATCTCCAAAAGAAAATAAGAAAAATTTATGAAAAAATAATGTGAACAGAGACATAAAGGTGAACTTGAACCAATCTTTTTAGAAAACATATTAAGGCCTCGTTTGGGGAGTGGTTATTTTAGTTAAAAAATCAAAAAGTTACTAAAAGTTGTCACATCATTTCTCTACTTTTCTGCACATTTTTTCGTAAAAAGTCAAAAAGTTACTAAAATAGCCTGTTCCCAAACGAGGCCTAAGTGCACGTTTGTTTGGAGGGAAAGGAGTATGGGATAGGACTCATAGTCTGATGAATGCAATAGTCTATTGTTTGGTTCAAAAATTTTGCATCGGACTGTGGGATAACTCTATTCCGAGAGTGTGAGATAGAAAGCTCAGGATAAGCTCAGGATTGGGATTATTTTGAGCTTATTGAAAGAAAATTAAAATCTCAACTATAATAAAATAAAAAATAAAAATAACAAAATATAAAATAAAATTTATATAATTTTAGTAACTTAAAAATAAAATTAAAAGTTCAATTTATTTAAAAGTTCAAATTAAAATAAAATTAAAAAATCTCAACTAAAAATTAAAATAGATTTATATAATTTTTATTGATGTTCTGTTTATTTAATTTTTTAAAAGTTCTAGTAAAAAAATTAAATAAAATAGGATACACATCGGATTTAATAGAATAGTCCAATCCAAATATTTAATCTCATGACTAAATAAACATAGGAGTCAATAGAATAGTTCAATCCAGATATCTAATCCCATGACTAAACAAACATAATATATAAATTCAGTCCAACCAAATAGTCTAGAGACAATGTATTCCAGAACTAATAATCCGATGAATTACAATTCTCCTTTATCCAGTCCGTTCAAACAAACCAATGTCCTTTGAAATTACCCAATGCTCTTCGGAGTCACATATTGTGTGGAGTAACAATGAAAGGTGTCATATTTTTTAACAACAATGATAGAGACCCCCTTTTCCCATCACCCCTTTCACCCCCTCTCACTCTCATTGGTTGCTTTTTCTTTTTCTTTTTTTTTTTTTTCCTGCACATCCAATCACCCCTGACACATGTCAAAGGGGGTGAGGGGGTGCCCCTTTTGAGGGGGTCTAAAGTATTATTCATTTTTTAATATATTATTTTTATTTTTATTTTTAATGAAATGGAAGAGAGGGAGAATAAAAAGATAGAGAAATAAAAGAGGATGAGTGAGGAATGAAATTCATCTCACACTATTAAAGATAGAGAAATAATAGAGGTGTTGAAATCCATCCTTGATGACGTTTCTAAGTATTTTTCATTGCAACAATGATTATGACCCCTTTTTTTGGAGACCCCCACAATCCTCTTTG
>JAPPVO010004408.1:0-36311 GCA_030407325.1 Camellia japonica | reverse complement strand
TTGGTAGCTCCAATCACAAGAACATAGCCTGGTCTGCAATCAGAACTTTCTGCATTTGTGTTTGCATCAGCCGGTTGTACAAGCCTGTGTGATTCATCCATGCAAGTCATCAACTGTGTCACAATCCTTCTCTCCATCTCCCTCTGTAGATTCTCTCGTTTCGAAGCAATTGCATCAATCTCGTCAATGAATACAATAGATGGTGCTGTTCTATATGCTTTCGTAAAAAGATCCCGAATGTTCTCTTCCGATGCACCTGAAATATTTACCACAAAAAATACAATAATTATAAGCATTAGAAAGCTTCACCATCACAAAGCTGAGCCCAGGGAAGCAAGAAGACCAGTAAATGGTTTCTTGGAGCCAGCAATATGCAACAATTGCCATCTCATGAAAACTTGATTTGATAAAAGTTTGATGAAAGGATTGGATCTCATTTTCACCAAAAATTTCATCAAATTTAAATTTGACAAAGGATTTGATAAAGGATTGGAGATAGATACTCTTACCTTTTTTATTCATCAATTGGTTAAAAAATTGGTTAAAACTTAAAAGATTGATCTCATATGGGATGCTCCATTAGTTTTTTTTAATCAAAATTAACTAACAAAAAACTTGATTGGTGAAAAAATTGAATGCACCAATCCTCACTCTGTCAAAATTTTCATCAAAATCCTTTTCAGAAACTCCAAGCTTATCCTAGAGCTTCTTCATCAAATTTGGTGAAAAACTTGTTTTTGCCTGGATTTCATGAAAATTTTTGGTGAAACTAATCAAACTAAACCAAGTAGAAAAATATTTATATATTATTGAATAGAAACACTAATTAATACCTGAAACACCAGAGACCAATTCAGTAGCAGAAATCTTATAGAATGGAACACCAGTCTCATTAGCAATGGCATGAGCAAGCTTCGTCTTTCCACAACCTGGCGGACCGTGCAACAAAATCCCCGCCATCGGCCTCACTCCGAGCCACCTCGGTAACTGCGGATGATACAATGGAACTATCACCTCCATCTTCAATTCCTCCACAACTCCACTCATCCCACCCAAATCCCTGAATCTTGGCCCATCCTTCTCTTTCACCTCTTCACCACCACCACCACCACCACCACCATTCAAACCTTTTTCAAATCTTTTCATATCTCCTTCAAGCAAATCAACCTTATCATCAGCCTTATTGTTAACAACCAATTCCACCTCCACATTCTCCTTCAATTTTTCAGCATCCTTCGATTCACTGTAACTCGCACGAAGCATCGACTTCATCAAATCGAACTCTGGCTCCAATTTTTCACCGTAAATCGCGTCTTCCGATGTCGACACTGCACCGTCTGCCGATTCTGATTCCGATTCAGACGAAGAACTCGACTGATCAATGATACCAATTCGCTTCCTTCGAATGTGTTGATTTTCCAATCGCTGCAACCTCTCCTCACTCGCGTCGATTCTCTTCACCTTCTTACGAGCAGATTCATCTTCATCTTCATCTTCTTCTTCTTCGTCGTCGAAGACGAAGTTTGATGTGGACGGACGGCCTTGATTGCTTGATGTAATGCTCGTCGATTTGATGTGTTCTAGGGTTTTTTGAACGGTAGTTGTGAAAGGTTGGAGCTTTTGACGACTGTATCCCGGGAAGTTCGAGCGGAGGTGGCTGACGATTTCGTCGACGGTGGCGTATTTGTGCCTGTTGCAGGACTCGATGTGGCGGCGGAGGACTCGTTCGAAGTCCGTCGACGGCGGCGATCCACCGCCTCTTCTTCTCCTTCCCATTTTCATCTCTCTCTAGGGTTCAGAGCTCAGTTGAAGGGCGGGAGAGAGAGAGAACGAGAAGGGTTTTGACTGAGTTATGAGTTTGGGAACTCGGGCGAGTCAACTCAGTGCTGTGGGCTGCCGAGGCTGGCTCGGAGACTACATGGGCTAGACAGCTTGAGCCCGTATTTCAATTATAAGGCTTAAGATGGGCCTATAGGCCCGTAGGGTTGCACTTTAAAATTTTTGGAGGAATTGGAAATTAATATAACTAGTCATTTGCATTTTTACAATTTACAATTCTCTAAAAAAAAATTAGATCTGTTTATAATTGTGTACTAAACAAGAAGCCATCTATTAGATCGAGACTATTATAAAACTATTGTCTAAAACATAAGAGAAAAAGTGAAAGAAAATAGTTGTATCTCTTTACAATTGAAATGACACACCACGTATTATATAAATCAGACTTATTTAAAAAATTAAAATTTTTCGTATTGAAGATTGGGATGAGTCTTAGAAATCTTCCCCCATATCCATTTTTGATAATGTATGTATATACATGTACAATGATAAATTATATTTGAATTTTATTTTGTTTCCACATCTTCCAATGGTAAACAAGTAAAGTAGTCTGTTTTAGAGACATTAGGGTAAAAAAATTATAAAACAAATTACACATTTTTACCTTTAATTTTAAAAAAATTCACTCAAATTTCACATGGAGACCCTCTGTAATAATTATGATTCAATCCTTTTAGTTTCTCTTGTTTCAATTTTCACTCAAATTTTAAAACAACTTATATTTGGAAAATTTATTTAAAAATAACATGAATTGGACAATAACTCCCCACACACAAGAGTTCACATTTATAGAAGATCATGAATACATATATGTGTTCCTTCGTTTCATTGATCAAGGATCTACAAAAGACTACAACAGGACCAAAGGGACTTTCACCTTTGAAAGGGTTACTAAAAACACTTCAAAATGAAACACAAAGATCCTAACTTGAGTTTTGAAAAGGAAAAAAAATTAAAAAATCAATCAAGATAAACTTTAACATCAATACCATTGTCAATGAGAGACTGAACAACAGCTCTTATCTTCCCTTCAAACTTATCTCTCTCCCTCGGCGTATACGAAGCCGTGTAGACATCCGCTTCTTGCGCTCTCTCTGCTAAAATCCGTCCTACGGCCAAACACGCCGGTATATCTGATCGTGACTTGAGTGCGGCTTTGATGTCTTTGGAGTTGGTACCAGCAACCGCAACTTGCTTGCTCGTCACCCTGTGAGTGAAGGAGGCCGAAACAAAGCGCTTAGATATGAAAACGTCAAGCGTAAATGGCTCCATGTAAGCTATTGTACGCTGTTTGAAAGATACGTGCTTGTCAGTATTCTTCGACTTCTTCTCCTTCTGGTATGTGTATGGCCGGCTATTGTCGTCGTCGAGATAATCCTCTACCCCAAAAAAGCTTCTTGGTCCCAAGGAAGGCTGTGAAATTATAAAAGTGACTAAGAGCATCTCCAAGGGGATAGTTAAACATAGCTTGTTAGGCATTTTAACCAATGTAAGTCTAATTTTGAACTCCAATGGGCTAGCTATTGGACTAGCTACTTTACCATCCTATTTTTTTGGTGGCTACAATTGAAGAGCCCCATAGGCTCTCCAAATAATTATGTATGTATATATTTTAATTTTTTGTATATTTATATCTTCGATTTGGGATTTTATATATATGTGTGTGTGTGTGTAACAATTTTATATGTTTTTTCAATTTTGTTTGATAAATTACAGAATAACCTATTTTGTATTTTGTATTTTTTTTCTCCTCATTCTACAGGTTTTATATGTTTGTATGGGCAAATTTATTATTATTGCAAATTTATATTAGTAAAATATCAACAATTAGTATTTTTTTATTTTAAAAATTAATTAAGTTAGTTTAAATGATTAGCTAAAATAAAGAGCGTGGTTGGAGAACACAATAGCTAAAGTAATTAGGTAAAATAAAGAGTGTACTTTTTTTGTACTTTAACTAGTAAAAAGTAGAGAGTGTGGTTGGAGTTGCTCTAACGATATAAAAAGGGACAAATACATCAAAGTCAGATTTTGAACAAGAAAACTTCAAATTCTTTCACAACAAATTGTACAAGTTTTAGAGCCCGTAAGATTTTGTTTTATTGATAATAGGGTAAATTACACTAATCACCCTTGTCCTTTGAAAAAAATACAATAAGCTCTACAAGTTTATCATAATTACATTAAACACTCTTTTAGTAAGGCTAAAACAAGCATAACTAATGCAGATGGTGTGCAAACACATGAATAATCAATGACAAAATATCTATGAAGCATAGGTACGGATACGAGTACTGGTACTGGTACGATACGGGTACGTCAATACGGTAAAATTCAAAAAAAATAGAGTACGGGTACGGCTTGGTACGCTTGTAAAAAAATATTTATTTTTAATTTAGAGTAATGCAAAAATTAATTAAATGGTTTAATTTGTTAAGGTCCAACCTATAATTAACATTTAATGCCAAAAGGAAAAGTATAAATCAAAATTAAATGTCAATATATTAAATAACTTACAAACCATAGTTTAATTTTAAAATCATGCTAAGTATAAAATAAAAACTAAAAAAGAAATCTAGTGAAATGAATTTTATTTCTGTAGTAGAAGAAAAATATTGTTTCAACTGAGGTACGGTACGGTACGGTTTGGATATATACTAGGTACGTCTGGATACATCAAAAATTAAAAAGAAAAAACTTGGGTACTTGTTTCGTGTACCCGGTACGTATACAGAAGTACCATACGAGGTACGGTACGCCGGTAAGTACCCGGTACGGGTACGGCAAGTTTTTTGAAGTACCCATGCTTTATAGCAAAATATAGTGTAAATGTTATGATATTATCATATCGTAAGAAGTACGGACACGGACACGTGACACGACACAGACACGTAGACATATAAATTTTCAAAAAAATGTAAGACACGACACATTGGGGACACGTTCAAAATATATATTTTTATTATATGTATATTTTTAAATGTTTAATATATATTTCATGTTAAATATTTAATTTTATCAAATTTATCAACCTTAGGTATGTTATTTTAGTAAAAAAAATTAAAAATTTTAATTTTTAAAAAAAAAATAGTACTCAGCGTGTCCCTAGCGTGTCCTCAACATGTCCTATGCGTGTTCTCAGCGTGTCCCAATGTATCCGCAGAGTGTCCAAAGTATTCCAGCATATCCAACTCTTTCCAGCGTATCCGACACGTGTCCAGAGCGTATCCGTGTCCGACACATATAGGATGCTTGTACACGACCTCCAGAAAGGTGTCCGTACTTCATAAATCATATCATAATATCAAATTTTTTTTTTTCAACTAGACGAATTACTAATTATTGATGAAAAGTGTTACATGAATGAAATTCATAGGGATACGGTGTAATTATGCCAAACTTGTGGGGGCTTGGCATATTTTTTCAAACCTCAAGGGAGGTCAGTGTAATTTATCCTCGATAATAAAATCATTTTACCTTTGACTACAACTTGGGTGCCAAAATCACTGCCCTCAGTTGTCTTGGCTTTAAGTTGTCATATTAAATTTCAGAGCAAGAGTGGAGATTTCAGAAGCAAGTTAAATCAATCAAGAAGTTGTAAGTGACTAGAACAAGAGTGCTTTAATAATTTTGAGAACATAAAAAACCTAAAGAATCGCGGAGATGCTTCAACCGAGTAAAAGCAAACCAATTCACTCCTCAACAATAACAAGTGCTTTTTGAGGGGGAAAATGGACCACTACAACACCAACCTTTTCAAATTTGCATAGCTATTTGGAATGCAAGCCAGACTTTTAACTGTTGCATCTCAAATCTATTGTGCTACAATAAATCTTCATTCAACATAGTTATAGCATGATTCTTAGATGTTTTCCTGGAGTGTCAAGTTCAATGAACTATAATAAGCATGAAAATGAGTAGCTAATAAAATCTTTCAAAACTCACAATGATTTTAACTATTATATTCAGTCATAAGCAAGAATTTTGTAACTAAATTGGCTGAGGATCTCAACTTTGTTGATGTAAAATGGCATCCTTTTCACACGGCTTACCTTGCAGTTTCTCGGATGTGAATATCAACAATGTTTTAGACAGTTAATTAAGATTTTCAGGCCATATTTCATATTATAAGGACTGGATTCACTTTCTAGACCCGTATTTGTCACACTACTTGATTTGATCATTATAACAAATTACTCATTATCCACGACAGTTCTTTCAGATCCCAACAAATTCATTGGCATGTTGTTCTCATCACCTCGCCAATGTTTCCTTGGTTCTAAGGTTGGCAATAGCAATACATTCCGAAAAGAGAAAGGCAAAATAGCATCTATACTATGTCCAAAAACAATGGCAAGAATGAACACTGAGAAGGACTCAATAGCAGTAACATCAAATTATTGGAAATCAAGCTAAAAAAAATATATAAAAATTATTGAACATAGCTAAACACACAATTCAAACTAACATAAAATGGCAACTTTTGCCCCCCAAAAACATAACGGACATAAAATTTACTAATTGAAAGATTGCTACTGCTGCATTAATAGTCAGCTTTAGGGTGCCAAAAAAAATTATAATGATCCATATTCTATAGAAAGTTGATTCAAGAGAAAAATATATCCTGTACCCTCAAAACAAAATTCAAGAGTGTACCTGCCCACAGTGAATACCTCTCGTTTGTGAATACAAACAAAGCCTAATTTTATCACCTCCATGAGCACATAACTTGTGATATGCTTGCTTCAACATGGTTCCAAAAACCAAACTCCTGCTAGAAAACAAACAACAGTTCCATTAGTCGCACTACAATTTCAACAGGAAATTATGATTCCAATATGTGCATCAGCATACACTGTTATAAGACCAAGCTTTTTAGACACTACAATTTCAATGAAAATTATGATTCAACGGACACCAAATAATAATATACTAAAAATCCCAGGGTCCAAAATTACTTCTTTTTGACATTTATTCGAACACAAAAGAGACATTGTAGTTCCATTTTCTGTTTCTATACTAGTTCATTTACATTGGCAAATTCGGCACAAATTAAAATTCCAAACTTTATGCCTCAGATTTGCTGATAAACACGCAATCATCAAACAACAAACTAATTGGGTCAACCCAGTCAGCTAAAAAGAATATCAAAAAAACCCAAATCGAGTACTCATTCACCGAGTAACAAAACACCCATTAGTTTTCCATAATCACATCCATATATAAAGAAACGACTGAATCGATTAGGTATATTGGGTCTGACCCAATATGGGTCGAAGTCTGTTTGATCAGGAAAAGCTTACCTGGTTCGATTGTGAAGTGTAAACAATGACACAAGTTTCGGCGACTGACGGTGATGAAACGGAGTGGAAGTTCAGTCCAGTTCCGGGCGGCGGAGAAGGGTGGTGCTGTCGAGGCGAAGTGCCTGAGAATGCCGTCGGCGAGTGACCGCGGACTCTACGGTACGCTCCGTGGATAGTGTCTGCCTGGTTATTTTCTCGCGAACCAAACAAACACCCGATCCTCAAAGCCTAAACCCTTCGAATGAAGATTTTGGAAAATCCTTTTTTTTTTTTTTTTAAATACAAATTTATCCACATTAACTTAAAAATTACTGAGAAATTAATTTCAACGCGCAAGGATCCTCTCTAGAGTTAATCCCCTGCAGTGATCTCCTAAAGTGTTTAAAAATAAAACTCACCAAAACGACGTCGTTTTGGTGAGTAGTTTGAAAAGAAAAAATTAAATAAAAAAAAAAAATTCAGATTCAGGGATTTCAAAACATCGAAGGTTCCTGGAAATGCAAATCTGAAATGAGAGAGAGAGAGAGAGAGAGAGAGATAGTTATTTCCAAATCTTTCAACAAAATTCACAGCTTGGCGAAACCTAAACTACTATGAGGAGTTGACCAAATTCACTTCACCAAACACAAAACATTTCCATTCTCAACGTGCTAAAACACAGAATCAAACTTTTACATCATATACAAAATCAAACTTGCTAAATACACAGTCAAAAACACAAATTTACACAAAATCGAGAGCTAATTCAGAGAATACCAAAAATCAATTCACTCAAAACACCGAGAAGACGATCGAAACCGTGAAATCGAAAATAGGTAAAGAGATCGGAAATGCGATCGATTAGAACAAAACAAAAACAAAAACAAAAACAAAAAAATATTGAAGATAAAATGCTTACCAGAGAATCAACGCAGAGCTGATTCGAAGTTTTTCTTCGTCTTCTCAGAAAGAGAAAAAAGAAAGTGATATTTATTTGGCTTAGCTGTTGCCAATGACGACTTCGAAAATGCTTTTTCTCTCTCTCTTTCGCGTGTATCATAAACATACAATTACAAATATCCACACACTATCTCTATCAAATGCAGATCGTGTGTTTGGATGAATTGAACCGATTGGAACGATGATGGAGAGAGTATGGAAATATCCACACACTATCTCTCTCTCTCTCTCTAATTTCAGATTTATATGTCCAGGAACCTTCGATGTTTTGAAATCCCTGAATCTGGAATTTTTTTATTTATTTATTTTTTTTTCAAATTACTCATTAAAACGACGTCGTTTGAAATCGTTTTGGTGAGTTTTATTTTTAGCCATCGGATTAAACACTATAAAAGATCACTGTAGGAAATTAACTCTAGAGATCCTTTGTACCACGGTCTATGTGGAGTCCATAAATCTCATACTACACAAAGTAATCTTTACCATACAATCACTCACTTAAAAAATTCTGAATAGATAAGTCTGAGTCCCTTTAAAAAAAAAATTTGATTGTAAAAATAAAAATTAAATTACATTAACCTAATTTAAAGTTTAGGAAAAAAAAAAAAAAAATGATGCTCTCTCACAATTTTTACATAATTATATTAGACTATCTTAATATTTTAATTTATATTACTTTTAGTTCATTTTCATCAATAATTTATTTCATTAGTTATATGAATGAGAAAAAAATATTATCATTGTTTTTATACTTAAATATATATTTATTTTTATTTTTTTATGCTATTTGCTTTCAATTTGTTTAGTCTTATTGGAAGACAAGTCGATCTAATTATGTTAAAACTGCAAGATTTACTATATTTTGTGTAAATCACAAGCAATATTAATGTAATTTACTTAAAATATTACTTTATGATTTTTATTCTCCAACTTATAATTTATTAATAAAAAATTGTTATTTAATTTTAAAAAAATTAAAATCAAGAAACAAAACTCATTACAATAACATTATTGTAAATGTCACGTCAATATTTTATAAAATCAGTTTTTTTACTTATTTTTATTTTTATGAATTTTTTTCAATTTTGAGTCAAATATTTTTACTTTTTAAATTCATCACACTAAGCAACTTCAAAATTTTAAAATTTTGAATCATCTCTCTGTTTAAAAAAAAAATAGTTAACCAAAAAAAAAAGCCAAATTTTATCCAAAAAATTACCAAAACTTGCTTATTTTTATCTTTTCTGAATGTTTTACAAAAATATTAACTTAATTTAATAAGTTTATTTTATTTTTAAGATCGTCAAGTTAAGACGAATCTAAAAAGTAAAGAAGTTATAATCAATTCTTAAAATAATATAGAAAGCAAATTAAAAAAAAAAAAAAAAACGATACTCTCTCACAATTTTTACATAATTATATTAGACTATCTTAATATTTTAATTTATATTACTTTTAGTTCATTTTCATCAATAATTTATTTCATTAGTTATATGAATGAAAAAAAAAATATTATCATTGTTTTTATACTTAAATATATATTTATTTTTATTTTTTTATGCTATTTGCTTTCAATTTGTTTAGTCTTATTAGAAGACAAGTCGATCTAATTATGTTAAAACTGCAAGATTTACTATATTTTGTGTAAATCACAAGAGATATTAATGTAATTTACTTAAAATATTACTTTATGATTTTTATTCTCCAACTTATAATTTATTAATAAAAAATTGTTATTTAATTTTAAAAAATTAAAATCAAGAAACAAAACTCACTACAATAACATTATTGTAAATGTCACGTCAATATTTTATAAAATCAGTTTTTTTACTTATTTTTATTTTTATGAATTTTTTTCAATTTTGAGTCAAATATTTTTACTTTTTAAATTCATCATACTAAACAACTTCAAAATTTTAAAATTTTGAATCATCTCTCTGTTTAAAAAAAAAAATAGTTAACCAAAAAAAAAAGCCAAATTTTATCCAAAACTTACTTATTTTTATCTTTTCTGAATGTTTTACAAAAATATTAACTTAATTTAATAAGTTTATTTTATTTTTAAGATCGTCAAGTTAAGACGAATCTAAAAAGTAAAGAAGTTATAATCAATTCTTAAAATAATATAAAAAAAAAAAATTTAAAAAAAAAAACTCAAAAAGATAAGGGAACAAAAACATTGAAATGTATGGTCCAAATATGAATTTGGTGTAGTATGAGTGGCATATAAAATGAATTTGAGCCAAAAATTTCATTTTATATGTGAGCATTTTTCAATGCGCATAAATTTTGCAATTCCCGTAGACTCAGCATCTACGCCATGGTTTATTCAAGAAAACAGGAACAAGAACTCCAAAACAATTTCAGTTCTAAACAGATTCAGATAGAAATGAGAAATTGAAAGTATGAACAAGTAAAAAAAAAAAATTATGGCCAAGACGGGACGAATACACATTTTCAGTGTAGACCATATATCCTTGAGACACTAATCTAAATCCCACCCTTCTGCTAATACACTCATCAGGCCTTTATCCGGACCACAAATGAACCTGTTCAACAATTTAAACACATTAGTTAACAGATATATATACACATGCACATACATATGTGCTTACACACACAGCGCGCGCAGGGAATTTATTTACAACTGGAAAACAAAAAATTAACAAGCTTGAATCACCTTGAGCGCTATTTGTAAATATATAAAGAGCAGCAAAGCCAACACCAAAACTTTTATTATTATTTTTATAAGCTTGCCAAAAAAAAAGGCAACACCAAATTACAACTACAATGGTTTCAGAACGAACAATGACCTCCAAGTTTAGTCCAATGAGAGGGAGAAAAAGGAGCACATCTGAGATTAATGTAACTCAACCCTTTATACCAGTGTGTACCATAACTACAATCCACATCTTGAAATTCCGAAAATTACCAAAATCTCTAACTCTTAAAATTCAGTAAAATGAAAGCATATATATGTTTCAAAACATACTAAACTAAAATAGACAGGATAAAAACTCAACATGAACAACCCCCCACCCCACAAAAAAAAAAATCACCAGACAAGGTCCAAAGCATGCCCCGTGTGAATGTCTATATGTGACTTTTTGTTTTGGTCATGTTCTTCTTTATGAAGTTTTTGTTGACATATCGTAAGTGTTCCCTAGATCAATGGTGGAATTATTCCATTGTTGGAGAGGGTTAAGATAGAGTAGGAGAAGAAAATAGGTTTAGGTAGTGTCTCTTTGAGAAACCCAAGGGGGTGTGGACAAGACTTGGGGTCCAAGGGTTTGCTCCCTTTATGATCTCAGGTTCACTCCTCTTAGATGCAAACAATTTCTTAGAACCAGTCATATGGGGCAAAATCACCACATCCCCCCCCCCCCCCTTAATTGGGCCCCCCACTAGTGGATGGTGGGAGTCGGTCCAGTAGGCCGGATACCGAGTTGTCAAAAAAAAAAAAAAGGTACTGTCTCTTTGTGGGAGAAGGGAATGCATCAACATATGAACAAATTGAAGCTCTGCATCAGGTGTCTATTTGTGTGTGCTGGAAACCCTAAAGTGCAAAGGGAAGCTAAATAAAAAATTTATCCCATAAACTCTCAATGTCTTTAAACTTCTCCTAAAAAATTCTCACATTCCTTTCCAATCAAATTACCCAAAGTATCGTACAAACCACACTCCCAAGCTTTGCCATTAATACCAAATCCACTTAAATCAATCAGAACACAATAGGAAGGTACTACCCAATCCATCTACTTCCACCATAAGGTTGATTAATTAGATTAGATAGACCATAGTTAATTGAACCATTCATTTCTCTCTTCAGCAATTGATATTCTTTCAATACCAAAAAATCATGAAATATCATATAATAATGGACATAAGAACGACAAAATCTTGGGGGGCCTAGTTTGACCATCACAACCTAGACCTTTCTTGAAACAATATTTCACTGATGCAATACACAGCCTGTCCCGAGATAGAATTTAGGGATCTTTTCAAAGGAGTTTTCCCTGTAAGCTAGCAAGCTAGCTTTTGTTTTGGGCTTAGGCTCCCTCTTAAACCAAAAAAATGAAGGGCCTACACCAATACCTTTTATATTTGGAACTTGGGTCAAAAGGGCAAATTCTTCCTATCATTGTAGGGGTGAATATATTTATTCCATTGTTTCTTCTCTTCAATGGATAGGAATATATCATGAGTGAAATTGTAAAGTAATCAAAGAGATTAACTCACATGCAGGAAGGTTGGATATATCTGCAGAAACGGCACAAGGGATTCCCAAATTTGAAAGTGCTCCCCGAATGATTCCACATGGGAAGTATAGATACATTCCTGTTGCTTGTGCTTCCTTGCTTTCAGCCATAGCAGAAGGATCTTGAATGGAACCAGAGTTTTCAGATGATAGATCAACTGACATGCGCGAAAGCCAACGGAACCGATTATCTTGCAATACAAAGGTACCCTACATGGAAAACACAAACCACTTAGCCAAACTCTTACAATGAATTTTAGTTTCTATTTCAGCTTAGGCTCTTGAAATTACTCTATGATTTGTCTTTAAATTGTCTATCTGCTTCTTGAAGAGCTCGGACCAGAAGTCCTTGCAAATGAACTTGATCGCCTCTAGATGATCACTGAACCGTGGCCGCTCCATTGTATACCTAAGAAGAAGCAAAATTTCAAATTACAATTTGTACCCGTAATGGCAAAATTTCAAAATTTCAAATTCCAATAATGGGTAAGATGACAGGTTGGGATCAAAATTGGATAGCTTCTAATCAGCAAGAGTGTTGAATTTGAAGGAAGAATGATGAGATAAATATGGGGATTAGAGGAGAAAGTATACCTTTCGGAGAGCTGGTGGCCGACCTGATAGCCGATGGCCTCGATCCTTCGGGCAGCAAGCTCAGGCTTGTTGGCGTAGAAGCGATTGCAATAGGTAGATACAATCTCTGTCAGCAGACTCTCCACACAGCTCTCTGATACCTCCCTCCCCATTCTCTCTCCCTCTCTCTCTCTCTCTCTCTCCGATCAGATTGTTCAGAATGAATAACAGAAAGACTCGTTCCCTTCTTCTCTTTCTTCTTTTTTTCTATCTAAGGCCGCGTTTGAGATAAACTTTTTGACCTGTTTTTTTTTTTCCTTACTAACACTGCTTATAATTTGAAATTTGTGCCACTTTGATATCTGACTTTTTAATTGTGATACATTTGGTTTTGAATTTTGAATCTTGTTTCAAATAAGGACAATTAAAGATATCATTAAATTTTTCAAAGGTAAAATCGTCAATTTGATAAAATATAAACTAATTTGACAAAAATAAATGTCAAATAAATATTTTTGAATTTTTAAAAATTATTTTTACCCATTAAAAATAAAATTATGTAAAATTAATAAATCTTGTAGGCATTTATTTTTTTTTATCAAATTAATTTTTATTATGTGTTTGGATGATAATCATATAAAATTAATTTTAAAAAATTAATTATGTAATTTTTATTAATTTTACATAATTTTATCATTGGTGGATAAAAATAATTTTTAAAAAATTAAAAATATTTTTTTAAAATTTATTTTTGTCAAATTAGTTTATATTTTATTAAATTGACGATTTTGCCCTTGAAATTAAACAATGGTATCTTCAATTATCCTTATTTAGAACAAGATTCAAAATTTATGGTCAAATGTGTCACAATTGAAAAGTCATGGACCAAAGTGACACGATTCTCAAACTATATGGACTATTTGTGTAATTTACCCTTAAAAAAATTCTCTTTGGGATAAAATTTTAAATTTTTTTGTCATTAATTTAATAATTGTGAGGGAAAAAATCAAAGGATTGTTATTTAAATGTGATATTTAATCTTATCGACTAAATTAGATTATTTTATATTTTTAATTGACTAATTTAATCCCAACTCATATGCGGATCTGAAATTTAATAAAATTATAAACTTCCCGACATTTTTAAAATGACAAAAACTTCATTTGAGATTTAGTTTTTTTTTTACAAATTTCTCTTTTGTTACTTTATTCTTAAAAAAATTAATTATTATAATAAAAATTATTAACATCATCAAATAATTAATTATATATATATATATATATATATATATATATTTCATTTTATCCTTTAATTATTGAACTATTATCAAAGTAATTCAATATTGTCTTTAAATTATTGAAATTTGTCCTCAAAAATTATATTTTCAAAGCTAGAAAATATAATTCTTTAAGGCAAAGTGAAAAAATTTTAACATCACATCTTTTTGTCAAAAAATTAGACAGTAGCTATTAACTGAATTACATTGACAAATAAACAAATAATTGACAGCCAACGGAACCGAAGGATCTTGAATGGATACATTCCTGAATGATTCCACATGGGAAGTATAGATACATTCCTGTTGCTTGTGCTTCCTTGCTTTCAGCCATAGCAGAAGGATCTTGAATGGAACCAGAGTTTTCAGATGATAGATCAACTGACATGCGCGAAAGCCAACGGAACCGATTATCTTGCAATACAAAGGTACCCTACATGGAAAACACAAACCACTTAGCCAAACTCTCACAATGAATTTTAGTTTCTATTTCAGCTTAGGCTCTTGAAATTACTCTATGATTTGTCTTTAAATTGTCTATCTGCTTCTTGAAGAGCTCGGACCAGAAGTCCTTGCAAATGAACTTGATTGCCTCTAGATGATCACTGAACCGTGGCCGCTCCATTGTATACCTAAGAAGAAGCCAAAATTTCAAATTACAGTTTGTACCCATACTAAAGAATGGAAAGTAGGAGATGACCAAAATGGTGCTAGCCAATATATTCGATTGGAACCTTTCCAAGGTTCAGGAACCCAAAAAGTTTTTCCTTCCCAATATTGTCTGAGCCATGGAATGCTATAATGCATATGTAAGCACATAACTATAGACCAATGTTTATATATCCCAAATATGTATTCAAGGAAACAACTCAAAATCAATCGGATAACACCAACATATCCAAACTGAATAGCTTCTATGATTTGCAAAACCCTAAGCATTTTCAAACCACTAATCAATGAGTGTTGAATTAGAAATTTGAACTTGAAGACAGGATTTATAGTCATTTCTATATATGGGTATGCAAATATGTATATGAGTGTGTATATACATAATTAGAGACCAATGTTTATGTATTACAAACTAGAGGTTGGCACATGCATCGCATGTGCAATTCCAAAAAAAAAAAAAAAATCAAAATATTTATTATATAATGTGTGCTACTCATGGTAAGAGTTTTCTTCATTTAACCCAATGTCTAAGGTTTGAGTGTACTCTCATCTAATCAAATTTTCTTTTTTGTTTTAAATAGAAATGTGGACACTTGGCAGCGTAACAAGCCAAGGCTTCAGGACACCTTTATATATAGTATAGACAGATATGTATTCCAATTGTTCATATGACACCCTCAAGATCTAAATTGAATAGCTTCTATGATTTGCAAAACGCTAACCACTAATCAACCACTGTTTTTTGAAGTGTGTCACCTGCTAGTACTATTATATATGGGAGCACTGTGTCCAAGTATTTGGTGGCTTATGCTTCTGCCGCATGATAAATTTTTATATCATAAAATAAAAAATTATTATTCAAAGGCGTAAGTAAACTTTGAATTAGGCCATGGGTTTCATTACAAGTACTCGTACCACTTAGATAATATACTAATTTTTTCATTATTTACTTTTATTCTTATATATCTGAATTGCACACACATTAATGTGCCACCGTATATATATATATATACGCACACAACAATAGACCAACGTCTATATATAAGAAATATGTATTTTCCAATAATGGGTAAGATGACAGGTTGGGATCAAAATTGGATAGGTTCTAATCAGCGAGAGTGTTGAATTTGAAGGAAGAATGATGAGATAAATATGGGGATTAGAGGAGAAAGTATACCTTTCGGAGAGCTGGTGGCCGACCTGATAGCCGATGGCCTCGATCCTTCGGGCTGCAAGCTCAGGCTTGTTGGCGTAGAAGCGATTGCAATAGGTAGATACAATCTCTGTCAGCAGACTCTCCACACAGCTCTCTGATACCTCCCTCCCCATTCTCTCTCCCTCTCTCTCTCTCTCTCTCTCTCCCCGATCAAATTGTTCAGAATGAATAACAGAAAGACTCGTTCCCTTCTTTTCTTTCTTCCTTTTTTATATCTAAGTCCGCGTTTGGGATAAACTTTTCAACCTGTTTTTTTTTTTTTTTTTGCTTGATTAAAAAAATTCTTTTTGGGAGAAAATTTTAAATTTTTTGTCATTAATTTGATACTTGTGAGTAAAAAAATCAAAGGATTATGATTTGAATATCAGATCTGATCTTATTGGTTAAATCAGATTATTTTATTTTTTTAAATGACTAATTTAATCCTAACTCATATGGGTATGTGAGATTTAATAAAATTATATAAATTTCCGGACATTTTTAAAATGACAAAAACTTCATTTGAGATTTAGTTTTTTATTACAAATTTCTCTTTTGTTACTTTATTCTTAAAAAAATAATTATTATAATAAAAATTATTAACATCATCAAATAATTTAATTATAATATTATCAAAGTAATTCAATATTGTCCTTAAATTATTGAACTTTGCCCTAAAAAATTATATTTTCAAAGTTAGAAAATTTAAGGAAAAGTGATTAGACAGCAGCTATTAACTGAATTACATTGACAAATAAACAAATAATTGAGAGACAAAAAAAAATTTTAAAAAAATTAATGCAAAAATAAGAATTTAATAATACTTTATTAGTGCAGGTGTATTTTAACCATAGTATTTTTAAAAAAAAATAAAACAAATACGTATTTCTATACACTTATATATATATTATCAAGATTGAAAATAAATGAAAAGTTTTTTTTCAAGAGAATTGGACTTACGAACCCTATTAGAATGATTTAATTTGTTTATTTTGCAAGACTTTTTTTTTCTAAATTGTCCATAAAAAATTATATTGGTTTAGTAATTATAACTATATAATTTAATCTCATTTTCTTTATAAAAAAAAATAAAAGGATGGTAAGCTTGCGAGAGTTAGAGATAACAAAATACAGACAAGAGAAATGCCTTAGACCACTAATTAGTGGTGGCTCTAATGATGTGACAATGGGTCCCACCCACTGCCACTCATGTCGCCATTTTAAGATAGCCTATTAGATAAATTACACTTAACTGTCTCAAGGTTTTTGACAATTATAGAACTTTTCCTATAATTTTAATAATTACACTTATTTCTGTCACGACCCGCTCTCCGTACCCAAGGGTTAAGTATCGTGATGGCCAGTAACTGAAGTTACCTACGGCCAATTCTTAAACAAATCAATAAACGCAAGCGGAAGAAATATTTGAGTAAGGGTACCAAAATAATCATCGGAGCTTCTATTTTATATTACAAAATTATATTGACTAAAAGGCCGATATTTTCATACAAAAATGTCATAAAAGTGCTGTGTGTGTCTATTCTGTAGCCCTGCGTCTAAGACTTTCCAAAATCTATTTCTGAATTGTGTTGTTTCCTGAAAATTGGTAAAAAACTACAAACACATGGCAAAGTGAGAAATATTATACCAAGAGTATAAGGGACACGAAATAACCATGGATAGTTAATTAGGCCAAAACATTTTAGGATAACTTAGTCAGAACAAATAATCCTTTAAGTAGCAAAACTGAGATTATGTAAATAAATCACCATAACCACGGTACAGAACAGAACAGAACAAAACAGAGGTCACAGAAGTGACAATCAGAACAGAGGTACGGATTCAAGAGGTGGCTCGTACGGATTCTAGAGGTAGCTCCCACAATAGTGTAGCACTTTGCTCCGCACAGAACAGAGGTACGGATTCAAGAGGTGGCTCGTACGGATTCTAGAGGTGGCTCCCACAATAGTGTAGCACTTAGCTCCGCACAGCACTTTGGTCCGCACAGAACAGAGGTCAATGGATCCATGACAAACAGAGGACCACAAAGTGGCCAAACAGAGACCAATTGTTATTTAAGTCCCCCAAGGCATGGGACTCCCGTGGTGGTACTTACAAAATATAATTGTTTATAAAGTCGTAGCCAAATATTTTTTAAAATATAAACAAACATATCCATGGATCTTCTTTTAAGCAAATAGGGTTCAGATATAAAACCACGTAACTGAAATCTTTATAAAACATAACTTTTATTAATATACTAATAAAATATAACTTGTATAAAATAGATTTTGATAAGTCAAAATATACGTAAAATACATTTTGGTGACTCAAAGTATAATATAACTCACCTTATCTTTAATACCTTACTCTTTTTTTCTACCATCAAAAACTCTTTTAACTTGCACCATTCTTTCTTTTATTTCCTCTCTTTCCTTCTTTCTTTCTTTTCCTTTCTTCTTTTCTTTTCTTTCTTTCAGCCGAATCACTTCCCTGTATATAGGGAAGTGAACCCACTCTTTGGTCAACACGCGTCCCTCCCCAATTCAATTTGCAGATTCGACTATAATTATATAGATTCGTTATTATCCTTAATAGATATTTAAGATAATTACCTTTTGACTTAATATTTTAATATAATTATATAAATAAATTAATTCTTAATTAAGAGTTGGTTTGGAATGTTCTAAAAAAGTACACTTTTTGACTTATTGGATTATATAAGTTGGGTTTGAGTTGGGTTTGATGTGATATGTTAGAGAGGTGATGTGATTTAAATAAGATGATGTGACTTAAATAGGATAGTGACTTTTTGACTTTTTGTATTATTTAGTTTATGCCAAACCAACCCTAAATTATATTTTATCATATACCAACATAAAATTAATTATTTCTTTTACTACCACACTCATATTATTATTATTTATATTATTTAGATTATTATTATTTATATTTTGACCCCTAAACTTTTAATAATTATATTATTTTACAAAATTACACATAATAATATATAATAAATTATTTATTTTTTGAACTGAGATTAAATAATATTAGTATAAATTCTATAGAATAATTAAAAATCTGGGATGTTACAATTTCTTTTATTTTTGAAATTATTATTAAGATTCTTCCAATCTGTTAGGTCTGTACAAATAGCGTTAGTTGGTTGTAAAAATGACTATATTACCCTTTGTAAGGGGTGTGTGCAATGCGGCTGAGGCGGTTTAAGAGTAAAATTATAAATCGAATGGCAGATTAACAGATTAGCAAATTGCAGTTTGAGAGGTTTTGGACGGATTGACGGATTGAAAAATATTCTAACCAATTATCAAGCATTTGCATAATATATAACACTAATTTGTATAATATTTTTCATATATATAATTATTAATTTGTAAGAAATTTCACATATTAAATATTTCTCACGCTCATTTTTCCTTTCATATTTCATTATAGATTAAAAAATATATATGTATTAATTATAGTGGAACGAAACGATTTTGAAGGTAAATTATAAATTTTAAAATTTAAACCGTAGTTAGCAAATAGAGCGATGCTGATTGATACAGATCGGTACAATTTTAGTGTATTGGACAATATTTTGCACAATCCTAGTGAAAAGACAAAAATACTCGTAAACCAACTCATTAATTATCAACATGAGTAAATTTAACTCACCTCCCCTAAGATTTTGTATATATATTATCAAAGACCCATACATTGGGGTTGTGTGGGGAGCACTACAAAAGTGTACTTATTTATTTTTTTATCTTTTTTTGGTCACATTATCTCTTTATTTTTTTGCACATTTTTCGTAAAAAGTCAAAAAATATACTTATTTAGATCATCCCAAACAACCTTATATTTTAGCATTATTTAATAAAATTCTTAAATTTCATGCAATATTAAATAAAATGCTGAATAAGACATTATTAAAACATTTATAATAAAAAAAAAATTCATTGATAAAATATTTAAAAATAAACAATCTTTCTAAAATTAATGTTAGATAACATCATAATAATTTAATATAAAACTTATTTCACACTACATAAACAACGTATAATTTATCATTTTAAGTAATACATTTATTATTTGATTTTTTTTAAATTGAAATAAATGGATTTATTTTTTTCCCAGCAATTTGTATTATTTATTTATTCATATGTAAAAAAATTATTATTTTATCTTTTCTTATTCATATATTATTCTCAAATTTTAATTTTTATCTTTGAGTCATTAAATTTATAGTCGATGCGTATTTTAAAAAATGCATGTTAATATTTCTTACATAATTAAAAAATAAATATAGATGTAAAAAAAAAAAAAATCTTATCTCTGCTGAGATTTCTGAGAATTAAACCAATCTCATTCATTATCAGCATTAATTTTAACCTTAAATATACTAAATTTGATTTATCCTATTAAATATATATGAAATCATTATATATTTTTCATAACTTTTTAAAATATAAATTCAATTTCTTGACTCTATTTTTTTTCACAAGTTTTTGAACTTTTATAAACAAAAAATAAAATAAAAATTCAGCCATTAATGAAGGTTATAAATTAATTTTAAGATTTAATTTAATAAAAATAGTTTAAATGAGATAAATAAAGATGGATAAATAGATTTTAAGTATCATACGTATTAATTGAGTATTTTATTATCCTCAAATAATTTCTCCATTCAAGTAAAGATTAATTTTAATTTTAGGTATAAGAAATGATGAATTATTTGAATTGCTTATTATTCTCAAATGATTTCTTGATCCTTCATTCCTTATTAACTAATTTTAATTTATTGTGAGGCGATTAAATTTTTTTTACTTCTATATTTATTTTTTAATCATGCAAGAAATATTAACTTGTGTTTTTTTAAATATGGATAAACTAGAAGTTTAATGACTTAAAAATAAAAATAAAAATTTGAGAATAATATATGATTGAAAAAATATAAAATAATAATTTTTATATATATGAATAAATAAGTAATGCAAATTGTCCAAGAAAAAATAAATCCATTTACTTCAACTTAAAAAAAAAAAATTCAAATAATAAATGCATTACTTAAAATAATAAACTTTACGTTGTTTATGTAGTGTGAAATAATTATTATATTAAATTATTATGATGTTATCTAACATTAATTTTAGAGAAATTGTTTATTTTAAAGTATTTTATCAATGGAAATTAAGTTTTTTTTCCCCCATTAAATGATTTAATATTATCTTAACAATTTAAGGGTTTTATTTAACATTGCATGAAATTTAAGAATTTTATTAAACAATAATAAAATATTTATGAGTTTTTGATAATATATATACAAAACCTCAAGAGAAGTGAGTGAAATTTCTAATTTGAATAGATAAAATAGCTAATAGGCAATTTCATCATTTTTGGTATTATAACTTATGACATCAACATGACATTACTAAATTTTGTTAAATTGCCTAAGAGTAAGGGAATCTTGATAATAATTTTAAAAGTAAGGGAGGTCAGTGTAATTATTGAAATTACAAGAAAAAAAAAATCCCTATAATTGTTGGAAACCTTAGGGAAGTTCAGTGTAATTTACCCTAATATCTATTTTTGTGATTTGAATTCGTGTCCACCAAAACCTCAGACAAATCTTATCGTTGGGCAAAAGCTAAACATTTTTGTCTAAAAGTTTCTTTGTACTTAAAATTTGCTATTTCAATCAGTCTAGGGACACAAAATTGATCATATAATTAATCACATAAAATATAGATAGAATAATTTGAATAAAACAGTATCTCTTAAATTAAATACGAATGAAATATAAGTTAATTTTTTATCCCTTTTTCTTTCCCTCGTCAAATCATAGATCTAAACCCAACTAAAAAGTGCCAACGGAGAACTGAATCTTTGTTTATATGAAGCTGGCTTTATGAGTAAAAGCACAAGCCTCCCTTTAGAGAATGGCTACTATTGTCAAGGGAACGACTATAGTACAGAAAAGCGGTTTTTGGGTACCATACCTAAATTTTTTTTCCAGCCGTTGGATTGTGCTATGCAATCTAGTCCATCCAATACAACAGATAAAACAACAAGTAGCTGGTGAAAAGTAATGAAATCTCCTGTCAATCTGATGAACGAATCTCATTCTTTTCTCTCTCCTTTCCTCTCCTGTCTTAAGGCGGCGTTTCGCATTCCGGCTAGGATTTTCTGCTTACTCTCGCCGACAATGAAGGATCTGCTGAGGATTTCTTTTTGCTTATCACTTTAGTTTCATCTCTGTTTTTCATGAATATTTTTTTTTAGTTGATGAGAAAGTAGGAGGAAATCAATCTATTTTATTTTTTCTTAATTTTCTCTCTTTTAGTGGATTGTCATTGTAATTTAAGGCTGTGTTTTCATAGAATCTGTGTGGGTTTTTTTTAGTTGCTTTATTTAGATTATTTGGGATAAAAATAAATAAATTAACTCTTTGGTTTAGTGGATTGTTGGGGTTTATGAGTTACAGTGATTTATTACCTTTTGCTTGTACTGATGATATATGGCATTAGCCACTCAGAAACAAATAAGGGTTGCAAACTTGCAAAAATGGTGGGGAAGATGAATGCAAAAGGGGGCATTAAAAGCCTTCAACATCCATACATAGGCTCAATTTGGCAACAAGCTAAAAAAGTTAATTTTTTGACTTTTTAGTTTTTTTAATCAAAAAAGTCAATTTTTTTTTTTATCCAAAAGAAGCCAGCTTTTTGCCAAAAAAGTCATCAAAAAAAAGTTAAAAAGCCAAAAAGTCAGTTTTTTACCAACTTCCCAAAACACTTCGAAATTTCAATTTAAAAATATTTGTAGCAGATGGAAAACTGATTCTGTTGATATGTGTTTCCTTTTTTCTTATGATCGGATAAATTGAATTTCAAACAATAATAATTAAAATAACAACAATGATTGAGACCCCTTTTTTTATAAAAATTAAAAATATATTAAATCCATTGTTTTTAAAGTGATTTGTATACATTAAGTGATAATTATAACAACAATGATTGAGACCTTTTTTTTGAAAATCTCACAATTCCTTTTGGATCTCAATCATTGATGATGTAATACGTGGGTCTAAGACATATATCGATGGTTGAAATCTAAAGATGATCGTGGGGGTCTTCAAAAAAAGAGAATCCCAAGCATTTTTCTAATTATAAATGATATACAACTTACTACTCTATCAAAATTGATTTACTATTCAATCAAACTACACTTAAGGCTGGTTTGACATCACCAAAAAAATTCAAAAAGCCAAAAAGTCACTAAAAAAATAAAAAAGTTCATACTATTTACCTCTTTTTTTGGCTGAAAATCTGTCAATTGAAAAAAAAAAAAAAAAAAAAAAAAAAAAAAAGAGCAAAATAGTGCTGCACAAAACTGTGCAGCCACACATCCTAAGTCAATTGAAAACGTGACACACTTGTAGCCGCATATTTCCCTAAAAAAAAAAAATTTGAAAAGAGACAGAAACTGTGCAGTGCAGTATTGCTGCTTGCGTCAGCGAGGGTAATTTCGTAATTTTACAATTTTATACAATATTTTAATACACATTTTTTCGTAAAAAGTCAAAAAGTTATCCCAAACCATCATCTTTTTTTTCTCTACTTGTTAGTCTAAAAGTCAAAAAGTACACTTATTTAGGACATTCCGAACAACTCCTTACTACTGAATGATATTTGATTTATTCCATTAAACTTGACTTATTACGAGATTTTACTTACTTCTCAATAAAATATTAGACTTGACTACCACTCAAATAAACCTCACTTATTATTACTCAAATAGATTTTATTTACTATTTCATTATTCTTTGCTTACCATTTTTATTAAATCATACTTATTTTATTTACTATTTCATTATTCTTTGCTTACCATTTTATTAAATCATACTTACTAGTCAATGAGATTTCACTTACTACTTTTTTAAATTTCACTTACTATATTTACTAAAATACTAGAAGAATTATATTTTATTAATAAATAATGCAAAGAAAACTAGTCTATTGGGTTAGACAATACCTCTCCAGTCCGATGGAGGACTAGAGAGAAGCCAGTCTCTAAAGAAAACCTCTACGTACAAGTCTTCATGAGAGAAAAACAAATTTCTATCTAGCTAAGGGTCCAAGATTAGACTTGACTTATCATTAAATTAGACTTGACTTAATACTCAATTAAAACTCCACTTATTACTCAATTAAATTACACTTACTATTCAAGTAGACTTCAGTTACTATTTTATTAGACTAGACTTACTACTCAATTAAACTTTATTTACTATTCAATGAGAGACTCAACTTACTATTCAATCAAACTTCACTTACTACTTAATCAAAATGACTTACTATTTAATAAGACACTACGTAATGAGTTTCCATTACTTAATCAAAATGGTTTCCGCTTACTATTTCACTAAACTCCATTTACTACTCAATGAGTTTACACTTATTACTTCATTACACTTCACTCTTACTACTCAATTTTGGTTTCACTTAATACTAGGTGGTAAAATGGATGGTAAGTGGTAAGTTGAGTCACAAAGAGTTGCAAGTAGAATGAGAAGGAATGGTAAGTGTTGTGTTTTTAAATGGTAATTAAACTCATTTAAACCACACTTACTACTCAATAAGACTGTACTTACTACTTTATCAGACTTAACTTATTACTCATTTGAATCACACTTACTACTCAATGAGACTCTACTTACTACTTTATCAGACTTGACTTATCAGTCATTTAAACAACACTTACTACTCAATAAGACTCTACTTACTATTTTATCAGACTTGACTTAACACTCATTTAAACCACACTTACTACTCAATGAGATTGTATTTACTGCTTTATCAGAATCACACTTACTACTCAATGAGACTCTACTTACTACTTTATCAAACTTGACTTATCAGCCATTTAAACCACACTTACTAGTCAATGTGGTTGTACTTATTATTTTATCAGACTTGACTTAACACTCATTTAAACCACACTTACTACTTAATGAGACTATACTTACTGCTTTACTAGAATCACACTTCTACTCAATGAGACTCTACTTACTACTTTATCAAACTTGACTTATCAGCCATTTAAACCACACTTACTAGTCAATGAGGTTGTACTTACTATTTCATCAGACTTGACTTACCACTCATTTGAATCACATTTACTACACAATGAGACTCTCCTTACTACTTTATCAGACTTGACTTACCACTCATTTAAGCCACACTTACTACTCAATGAGACTGTACTTACTACTTTATCAAACATGACTTATCACTCATTTAAACGATACTTACTACTCAATGAGACTCTACTTACTACTTTATTAGACTTGACTTACCAATCATTTAAACTAAACTTAAGATTTCATTTACTATTTCATCAAACTTGATTATTTTTTCTTACCACTTGAATGTCATAAATTTTCTTTTAACTAGGTAAAATGTTGTTCTAACAAAACATAAAAGCTTATAAATTCAAAATATAATGGAAGTGAAAGTAAAAAGAGAAAGACTTACCTAAGGAGTTCCAAATCAACAATAATTCTATCTTAAAATTTTCAAAAGTTTTAGAAATGAACATCAAATTTTGTTTATGAAATCCTCAAATGAATTTGAAATTTTCCTATATTTTGTTAATCATATTTCTCATTAATTGCATTTATTGTGGTAGATGAAAAGGATACTAGGTTTCATTTATTGTCATCCATTGCCATTAAGTAGATAAATAAAAAAAATCATATTCCATAAAATGTAAAAAATTATAATAAAATTTATAAATTTCATATTTATTTTGTACATTTTTTTTTTTGTCTACATTCTGTTTTATAAATTTTATATTTATTTTAGAGGTTAGGTGCATTTTATTAATGTTTGAATGGTAAGTGTAGTTATGTGGAATAGTAAGTAAAATCATATCAAGTAGTAAGTATGTTTAGTTGTTGTAGGAAGTTGGAAACTACTCATTTGAACCATACTTTTACTATTTTATCAGACTTACTTTTCACTCATTTAAACCATACATACTATTCAATGAGACTCTACTTATTACTTTATCAGACTTGACTTACCACTCATTTAAATAACACTTACTACTCAATGAGACTCTGCTTATTACTTTATCAAACTTGACTCATCAATTAAACAATACTTACTACTTTATCAAACTTGACTCATCACTTAAAGAATATTTACTACTTAATAGGACTCTACTTACTATTTTAGTAGACTTGATTAATCAATCATTTAAACTAAATTTAAGACTGCATTTACTATTTCATCAAACTTTAATTTTTTTTTCTTACCACTTAAATCTCATAATTTTTCTTTTAATTAGGTGAAATGTTGTTCCAAAAAAAATTAAAATTTATAAATTCAAAATATCATGGAAAGTTAAAGTAAAAAAAGAGATAGAGACTATAGAGATAGATTCTTACCCAAAGAGTCCCAAATCAACAACAATCTTATTTTCAAATCTTCAATTATTCAAAATTTTTAAAAATAAACATAAAATTTTGTTCATGGAATCCTCAAATAAATTTTAAATTTTCCTATATTTTGTTAATTATATTTCTTTATTAATTGCATTCATTATTTTCAAGTTTGGTAAATGAAAAGGAAACTAGAATTCATTTATTGCCATAAATAAATATATATATATAAAAAAAAATCATATTTCACAAAATGTAATAAATTATAATAAAATGTATAAAATTCACATTTATTTTTATATTTCTTTCTTAAATTCTATTTTATAAATTTTTATTTATTTTAGAGGTTTTGAAAATTTATTATAACTTAATTTTTTAAGTTTACCTGTTACCTGAATAGCAGGTTAAGTGTATTTTATTAATAATTGAATGATAATATAGTTATTAAAAATAGTAAATATAATCATATCAAATAGTAAGTGTATTTAGTTATTGTGGTAAGTTGAAAGCCACTTTTTGGTTTCAAAACCATTAAAAATTACCTTGTTTTTTTACGAAACTACCTAGATTTCTTAACCTGATTTTAATTATTACCAATCAATGGTTAGATTTATTTTACTTTTAGATCTAATGGTCCAAATTTATTTATGTATGATACATAAAAACCACTTTCATGTATCATAGAAAAATCCCTATTGTCAAATAGTAGCAATTCCATTTAAAAAATCCTCCCCAGCGACCTACCAAAAATATGGCATTGCCGAACTCATCTCACCCAAGAGAGGGTTTTGATCCAATAGTCTGGATGTGAGACATTCGATGAAAAGTTTTGTTTTAAAATTAGTAATAAAAAAAAGTTTAAAAGTTTAGTAAAAATTAAATCATATTTTTTATTTTTCTCTTGTTTTTGTGTCAGAGGAATACTTACCAGCAAAAACTTTTTCTGTTTTTTTCAAAAAACACTAGGGCTCCATTTGGTAAGCAATTCAAATTATAGTTCCACTCATTGATTTGAATATATTGTTCGTTTTGAGTTTTCAAATTATAATTCTACACTCATTTCTCAAAACTCAATTCAAAGCATAGTCACTACTATTCAAAACTCATAACCAAATATATAATTCAAAACTATTTTCAAAATTCAATTCAAATCAATATTTTAATTTTTTAAATATTTTAAAATATTTTAATTTTGTTAAAGATTTTAAATATTTTAATATTTAAATATGTTACGATTTTTTTAAATTTTTTTAACTTTTTGAATATTTTTAAATATTTTAATTTCAAAATATTACGATTTTAATTTTTTAAATTTTAAAATATTTTATAAAAATAAATTCAAACTCTATTTTATATATTTGGTTACGATTTGAGTGTAGAGTTGTGAAAGTAGTATGGAGTTTCGAGTTATGTGTTTGGTTATGAGTTTTAAAAATAATTTCTTAATTGAGTTTTGTTTTATATGTTTGGTTACGATTTGAGTGTAAAGTTATTTTTAAATTTTAAAATATTAACATTTTAAATTATTTAAATTTTTTGAATATTTAAATTATTTAAATTTTTACGATTTAAATTTTTTGAATATTTATTTTAATTTTTTACTTATTAAATTTTTTAGATTATTTAAATATTTATGATTTAAATTTTTTGAATATTTATTTTGAAAAAAAATTATTTCCTTTGTAGTATTTTCAATTAAAAAATTGATTAATGTTATTTTCTATTAATAATAAATTTTTTTAATTGAATTTTAAAAAGAGTTTAGTTATAAGTGTTGATCAGAATTTTCAATAGTATGAAAGTAGTGTGTTTTGTTATGAGTTATAACAATTTGAATTGAGTTTTGAAATTCAAAACTCATAACCAAAAAAATTTTCTTACTTCACATGTCAAATCAAACTTTCAAAACTCAATTTCACCCTCAATTCAAAACTCAATTCAACACTCTTGTTGGCTACATATTTTGTATAAGCCAATTACAATTCGACGCGTGGCAAAATAAGGGTAATACAGGAAGACTATTCAAGTCTTCGATCCTGATCGTACACGTGGCAGTTAGTATTAGTTATTACGAGATCTGAATAACAGTGGATCAATAAAGAGATGCAAGGTGATGTGGCTTCAACGGTTACTCACATTTAAATTCAAATTTAGGAGGGAAGCCTAACTGCAAGTGATGGCACAGTGGAGCTAATTATAAGGCAACATGATCAGCGATCATGGAGGAGCAGTTCGACGGTTGGAAATACAGTTCGATGGTCATCCTCGAGAAGTAAAAATAGCAAAGAAGGCCCAGAAAAAGCCCCCAGACTCAGATTCAAAAAATCAGTCTTATTATACTTATTTCCTTTCCAATTTTACATTTCCAGTCTTTTATTTCCTGCACTGCACGTCGTTCATAGGAGTAGTTTCAAGTAGATTGTTACTGTAAACCTCTACGAGTGTGACGCCCTAAATTTTTGGAACATCAAGGGAAATTAAATAAACAAAATGACTTAATCAACTAAAAAGTTGACATCTTAATAGGGCATTCCAATTCTCGTACATAACCAAATGTTCAAATAATATTAAATAAAAACTTAAAATTATCCAAATACAACATCAATGAAATTATAAGGTCCTTAATAACTAATATATAGGATAATAAAGCTATTCGACTTTAGTCATGATTTCAAGTCAGCCAAGGCTCTACGTTAGCGTCAACTCCATTTCAGCTTCAATTATTTCCTCGCCAAAACCTGGCAAAACGCCAGGGCAACAAGAATATATGCCATGAGTTTTGCAACACAGTAAAAAACAAACAACAACCTACCATTCTTTTTAAGAGAAAATAATGAGATTCTAAACATGAGATAATTATAATTGTAAACATAAATTACAACCATTAGAATAATTTCAATAATTTTAATAAATTAGGTGACACTCGAAATCTCACCTAGAGATTTAATTTACCAACCACTAAGCATGGCAACGGTTAATTTGAAACATTCCCTTGGTCAAATATTTAAGTGTTACCAACCGTAACTACCAGGGATGCCCACGTCCGGAGTTATATACCCAAGTAGTGGCATCCGTGGTCTGCCCCAAGGAAACGGTCTGCTAGGGGTACGTAACCTCCCTGTGTGCCATCTGCACATCCACCCTTATTCCAAAACTGAATACCGAAAAGGGTTCAAATAAGTCCCGTGCCATCTTAGAGTTTCGCAACACAATTTACGTGAGAATTCTCAAAACCAGGGCTCACCCTGAACAACCGCGAATTCTCAAAACCAGGGCTCACCCTGAACAACCGGTATTGACCGTCAATTGTTAACTTTGTGTATGTCGTTAATCATTTCAGTTAATTTTGATATTAATCACCAATAATTCCAATTTTTAATCACAAATAATGGTTTACCAACTCATTAAAATTTCCAACATAAAATATTACACCTGTCACACGATAGTAAACAATGTACAAAATTTAAATAAACAATTTATTTAAACCATGGTATAAAATAATGATGTAGATACCAAAAAGAAGAAATAAATCATAATCACACACGTGCATGGATTTGTAATCTACAAGATTATATTAGCACCATATTAAATTTTAGTCCAAAGAAAACAATTGAAGAAATTATTTTATTTTTTTCTTTTTTGATTCCTCCTCAATCTGCCAAAATTTTTAGAATGTATATTTTGCAAATGAAATTATAAATAAATTACTTATACAACTCTAAAATTCATATAACTCTACAGAATACTCAATAAACATGTTATGGTCATTTTTCAGAAAGCCGTTTCCAAAAATAAATTATAAATAATTCTTAAAAATTCCAAGAATGTTCATGACACAGATTTATCACATTTTCTTAAATTAATTCCATACTTAAATTTATAAATCAATTACATAATCTAAAAATTTATTATGAAAATAGACTTCTCAAATTTCATATTTTGCTTAGGAATTATCAGATTTGGTTTAATATAAATTTTTTAATGATTTTTCAAACACATAATAAAATCTGCCTATAGCTTCAGATTTGGTTAAAACTTTTTATAAATTCGTACAAAACTCAATAATTGTTGAAAAATTTTGTGGATGAACTAGACATCATTATCAACAACTTTGTAGAATAAATCATCTTCGATTTTTGAGTATAAAATTGTCTAAAAATTCGTACAACTTTCTGACATATTTAAAGGGCCAATTAACATCTTCAATAATCTTTTTAATGGCATAACTACACATGCAAGTCCAACTCCACAATATTATCATGATTTTCAGACTACCAATATTTGATATACCATCATAAATTTTCATACAATTATAAATAAAATTCTATCTACAAGTTTAAACATTTTATTATATGTATATAATCTGAAATTTCAAATATATAAAGAATGAAAGGGTTGAGAGGGTTTTCTTACTATGTTAGGTTGCTAACGATTTATCGTCCGAATTTGATTTATGATTCTGATCGTAAGATATGACCGTCCTGGCTCCATAATCGTCTTGCTGAAATTTCACATTAATCGGATGCAATCTCACCGTTGATCTTCCATTGGATTCTCTTAGAACTTTTAGCTGTTGATCATCATCTTAGACTTAGAATTTGCAAGATCTAACCCCAAAAATGGATTCTACACGTCGAAAAACCTAAGGGTGGTCATCCCCAAAGTCATAGGACCGCTCGATTAACTTAAATGTACTAAGATGCACCGTAGCACCATGGGCCGAGAAACACTGGATAACATTTAGTTCATCCTCTCCAACACCCGTAGCATGCATGAACAGAAGACTCAGAAATTTAGTTTCAATGTCACCACTTCAAATGCTTGTATCTTTTTCATCGTAACTCCGTTTTATCTTATTTTTCTTTCATTGGATTCACCTTACGGCCTAGTTTTTGGTTCACTACTCACACGCCTCATTCCGTCTCTTTTTGCATGTCGTCGGATCTCCAAAATTTGACGAAAAATAAGATTATTTTCCTACCATCTCGGATATTTCTTCGAACCATCTTTCGAACTCCATAACTTTCTTAATTCTTAACGGTTTTACTCCATTCTTTCACCAATCTCTTCCACTTACTTCGTACTTCATCTTACATGGCCTATTTTTCTCACTTCTTCCCGGAATAGATGGTTTTGGCATGCCGAAAACCAAGCTTTTGAACTTCAACATAAATTTCTCTAACTTTGTTTCTTTCTCCTCCATCTTCCTTCTTCTTCTCTTTCTTCACCTACAACACTTTGTGAATAGTGGCTCTAGATGATAATGGAATTAGGTGATGGTGGTGGTGGTGGTGGGCCGACAGTGCGTCAATGGTGGTGAAGTTCATGGGTTGGTTGTTCGGATGGTGATAGTATGGGTTAAGGCCTTGGCTATGGAGGTCGGGGGAGGAGGAAAAACATAGATAAAGAAGGACAAAGAGAGTTTTGAGAATGAGAGGTGGAGGGAGAAGGAGAACCGAGAGAGAGAGAGATGAAACGGATTGAGAGATATCAAATTGGAAGAGAAGCAAAATGAGGAAGATGAAAAGAAATTAAAAAAAAAGGAATTAAACACTTGGTGGAATGCATCAGCATGTTCACCACGTTTCTTTTGTTATAGAGGATGATAGCACGTGGAAAGTAGGAGATGAGAAAACATGGGCGCAGACCCATGGTTTTTGATTAGATTTTATTAGTACGAAAATATTATGTTTTAGTATAATTTGATTACAAAAAAAAAAATATACAGAAAAATATAATAAAAATTTATAAGGTTTAAAAATTAATATTGAGTAATAATATAAAGTTTAAAAATATTTTATTTTATTTTATTTTGAATAAATTTTCAATATAAAATATACAGGCTATTAAATTTAAAATATTGTGAATAATTATTTAAGAAAATTAAATATATATATATATATTATTTTTATTATATAAAAATACGGGGTTTTACAACGAGGCTGAGTTTGGATCATTGTAAGTTTTTCATTTTAATGAAATACTTCAACTGTTCTTCATTTAATTGTTATTTTGCTTAATTCTCCTAAATCAAGCCACCAGTAAAAGTCCTATTCATTGAAGCTGAAAGAACTAAAACACAATCGTCTGATAATTGGTTGGCAATTAATTTTCTGTAAGGACTGATTGATCCTTGCTGGCATGCTCACAATTACAATAATAACCTTCGAAAGCCAAAACGCCAACATATATTTTTGGCACGCCCGATGGGACAAATTGAAATGGCTAGACGTAGGAGACAAGGAGAAAATGAACGCTTGGAAGAAGACGTGGAAGGAAAAGTAGAAATACCTAATCTAGAGGATAATGTGATAACACATCCTGTGGAAGCACCCAGTTCATTAGAACCTATGGTCGAACAGACCAGCACTTCGGAACAACTACCACATGGTCAGAATATTGGACGAGGCTAAAGAATTGGACCATCCACTGTTCCATCTACTCAGCCAATAAATCCATGAGGTGGCCTAGTAGATGCTATGGGACAGCAGTTAATGAACACAATGGAAAGATGGGCAACATCCTTCTTGGATCGAATGAATACCCACCAACTAACAAATGCAAGACACATGGAGGAAGTTTCAAATATCCCTCAGCAAAGATTGGCTAGAGATAAACAGCCTATGCAAGTTAATGGACATTCTAATGGTCAAACTAGTAATCAAAACTATGAAAGACCATCACCTCACTCTTGGTACAAACCTATTTCGAGGCCTATAGCAGGTCAAAATGCCTCAGTGCTTAACAGTGAAGCCATGCAAATTGGTGGATCTGGCCCAGCACAAGAAAATGGCATAAGAATGGCTTCAAATCCAATGTTCGAAGCCATACCTGGCACGAGGGGGTTCACTAATCCCTTATTCGAATTTATACCCGGGGGGTTGGAAGGTTTTCCTACAAATGGAAGAGACACAACACCAGTTCCAGCACCTTTTGCAGTCCTTTCACAGGACAGGCTCAAAGGGGTTATCCACACCCCCAACAACAACCTGCACCACAGGGACAACCAGTCCCAAATATACCACCTTATGGACCAAGAGGACCACAGGCACAAGTTTACCCACCAAATCCTGTGTTTGTTCCTCCAGTAGTGGTTCAGTAGGCACAAAATATGGTCCCTAGGGACCAAATTGCTGATATTGTTAGAGAGATGTGTGGACCGATGGCTCGGGGGGTCCAGACTCTTGTGTATAGAAAACCATACCCAGAATGGGTAGACAGGGTACATGAATACCCAAAGATTTCAGGATACCAGATTTTGCCCTTTTTTATGGGAATGGAAACCAATCAACAGTGGAGCACATTGCTAGCTTTGCTGCTCAATGCGGTGAATTTACTAATAATGACTATATGAAGTTAAGGTTATTCCCAAATTCCCTAACTGGGGGAGCATTTGTATGGTATATTAACCTTACACCTGGCTCTATCCAGACTTGGCAACAAATGGAAGAGGCTTTTCATGCTCAATTCTTCCAATCGGAGCCAGAGGTTTCCATGGCAGACTTGGCAAGGTTGAGTCAAAGGCCTGATGAGAAAGCTACTCAGTTTATTGCTAGATTAAAAGGGCTCGAAATGAATGTAGAGTCATCCTACCAGAGCCAGAATTCGTGAGATTGGCTCAGAATGGCCTAGAGTTTAGGCTTCGAAAGAAGTTTGACTCAACTGAGTTCAGAGACTTAGTAGAACTCACTTATAAGGTGTTTAGGTACGAAGCATTATTAGAGGAGGAGCAAGATCGAAATAATGCATCGTACAAGACATATTATAGAGATCCTAATTATGAGATCGATGCAGCAGAGATTGTGGGGAAAGAACCTGTGATCTGTGAAGCATTAATTCATAAGGATACAACAATTGACCAACAGTTTAAAAAGAAAGACCTTCATAGGAAATACTCTTTCGATTTAACCAAGGCAGATGACATTTTTGATCATTTGCTTGCGGCCAACTTCCTTAAGTTACCAAAAGGAGTTAAAATTCCATCTCTAGATGAACTTAAAGGAAAAATATATTGTAAATGGCATAATTCTTGGTCTTACTTGACTAAAAACTGTATTGTTTTTCGAGACAGGATCCAAGAACAAATTCGGAAAGGAAGTCTAAAAATCCCAACTAAAGCAGAAAAGGCCATGGGGATCGACAGTAATCCATTTCCAGAACTTGAAGAAAGTGCAGCTAATGTTGTTGTACCAAACTTCCAGTATTTATCTCTGCAGGAATTGGAAGAGGTCAATGTGCAAATGCATGTTGCCAGCTAGGCTACTATTAAGAAAGACACTAGAAGTCTGCCAGTTGTTGGACAAGGCTCTACAAGTCAGAGAAAAGACTCTGATGAAGAAACACTGGATGATGATTCATTGGAGGCAGCAGTTATCCAAAGAATGTGTCCCAGGTGTAGGTTGAGCTATAAGTGGCTGAAAGGGTTTCCAATTGATGGGAAGCAATACTACAGGGATGTACAGAGACGTCCTAAACCAACCAGTGCTCACAACAAAAGGCCATACCCAACTAGTGTTAGGCAGCAGCCATTAATGATTGAGCCAACAGCTGATAGAATGCATTCTAAAGGCTTATGAGTCTAGGCCACCTAACTATTACAGAATGGAGAGCAGCCATTCTGAAAGGAGGTCGAAGAGGGGCTCAGTTTGTGGGATTAGAGTCAGAGATTAGCCCCCTAGACCAGCATCACGCAGGACAGAAAGTGGCTACCTTTATCAAAGGTCTGAGTTAGGCCGAAAACATAAAGCCAGGGCCAAGCAGTGGCCTTTGCAGACAGCTTCGAAGATGGCCTCGAGGGAGGAAAGAAACAGTTCAACAGCTGAGTCAGTAAGTTCGTGGGTACCTGGAGTTCCAGATTGGTTTGTGATGCAAAACAAACCTAGGGAAGTGTCCACCCAGAGAGATGTTGTTGGAAACTAAGGTAGGATGGTCAAGCCTCCTTTGGTGGCTCCAAACAATTGGGTATTGCTTAAACACCCGAAAACAAAGGAACCAGATATGGTCCCCGTAATTTCTAGATCACAAAGAAGGAAGATTCAGCGTAGGTACACTCAGTACCGGAAAGACCTGAAAGAAAGTGGAGAAAGCTCCTCATTGGTCCAGACAGAAGGAAAGAAGAATCCAAAGTCAGACCATACTCCAAAACCGACTCTACAAGACAAAATGAGTTGTAGCAGAGAACAATTGGCCAAAGTTCACTCTGAATTAAAAGCCAGAGAGAAGTCCAGTCTAGCAAGATTAGAGAAGGCTTTGATGGAGAGTGATAGCGACAAAGAGAAGAAGTTGGCCTAGGCCAAAAGAAAGGAATGGTTGAGGAAGAAATGTTCGAAGCCTTCATGGCTGAACAAACATTTTTGGTTGAAAAGCTAGTTGGAAAAGACCATTCGAAGGAGTCTGTTAGTAATGAGGTGCCATAATGCAGCATGGAAGATGCTTCTGAAATGACTGAACAAGGTGGCCAAGAGAAGAAACAGGCACAACCGGTCATTCAATTTGGCTCAGTATCAGTGAATATGGTACACATACTACCACATGAATTTCAAGCTGGAGATGAGGACCAAGAGGGGTAAGAAATTGACCCAATTCTAGTCTCTAGCGAAGACTCACAAGTGAGTATGGTGCAAGATAATTCCGGAATGGCTACCCCAATGGAAACTGAATATGAGAGTGAAGAAGAGGTGAGTATTAACCTCTTATATCCTTTTGAGTATCCCTTGAACTCTATAACACAACATGTCAAGCCTTTGTATATCAAGGCCTTCTTCGATGGGATACAATTGAACCGAGTCTTGGTGGACAATGGGGCAGCGGTG
>JAPPVO010004407.1:0-14890 GCA_030407325.1 Camellia japonica | reverse complement strand
GACAAACTTTTTTAGTCGCCAAATCTCAATCAACAGCGACTAAAATATTAGTCGCTAAAAGTACAAATTTGGCGACTAATTTTTTTGGTTGCTGAAAATAAGTTTTTGGCAACCAAATTTTTGATTGCCAAAAAATATGTGACCTTCCGCGACCAAATCTGTAGTTGGTCGGCAAAAGCATACCACTTTCTGCGACCAACTCATTTTTTGGTCGCCAAAATATAACCTTTTGCGACCAATAATATTTGGTCGCCAAAAATAATGATCATTCGCGACTAATTAATATTTGGTCGCCAAATGTTATTTTTTTGCGACCAAAATTTTTTTGGTCGGCAAAAGTGTGAATTCTTGTAGTGTCCGTTCATCTCTATAACTAACGAAGTTGGGGTTATTTTTGGTCAATCAATTGCCTATTGTCTGTGTATATGTTATATATATATATACAATATATGGAGAGAGAACAACATTGGAGTGGTTGGGCCGACTAAAAGTGTTATGAGTCACATCAGAGTGAGAGAATCGGGAGAGAAGCTGCTGGAGAAGGGGTTCGCTTTCCTTCTATCTTCGACTTCACCTATTCTAACCCTACTCCGGTTGTCAGCCACCCTCTCCATCTCCCATCAACTGCTCTTTTCTCTTTTCCTCTTCATGTTGTATGCAGATTAGAGAGATCTGGTTTCTAAATCTAATAGTTTTCTAGATCTCACTTTGCAACGATCTCTCTCTTGCTTACATTGGTGGGTTCGGCGATGGTGGAGAAGGGATTTTGATGGCGGCTTAGATCTAGTTTGATTTGCGATGGTGATGGTGGGTTCGACTCAAATCTATTTTTCAGCTCTCTCTCTCTCTCTCTCTCTCTCTTATTGGAGATAATGATTTTTCGGCAACTTTAATTTGAAATTAAAGTGGGATCCAACCGCCGGTTAAGGTGGGTCTGAGTGATTTTGTATTCTCTTAATTGAGAAGATTGCAATAAAAAAATAACGGATCGAAACCATTGAGTTGTGAATGAGAATTGTCTCATAAAGTAGACATTAATAAAGTTGGGCTTAGATTTGGACTTAATCTTGGTTTGGACTGAGCCTAGGCTTGTGCTTGTGCTTGTGCTTGTGCATGTGCTAGGTTTGGTCTTGGACTTAAACTTGGACTTAATTTTGAGCTTGGGCCAAGCTATGTTGTATTGGGCTTAGCTTGTGAATGTGTTTGAAAAATTGGGATTGGATCGGGTTGTGACCCAACATTAGTATCCATTTTGTGACTCGTTTAGTTGGTTTATTCAAACTCCATTATATACATATTAATTTTTATATATTAAGCACATGAGAAATATAAGTTTTAGTAACTCTTATATTTTGATAATGAAGTTGATGACTATATTAGTGGCCATATGTTTGAACCTTTGTAACTTTAGCCCTAATGGCTAGAGTGGCCTTTGTTAATGGCATTTGATGGCCCTATTGATGTATAGCTTTCATGGCTAGGGATTCCCCTACTTATATAAATAGTGACATTTTCCCTCCAACTTGGTAGGATAATTTTGGAGAGATTTTTGATAGAAAATGGAGATGGTGTTTTGAGATAAAAAGTTTGAGATTTTTTTTTTTTTTTATATACAAAAGAAAATTTTTCCTATTTTCTTTTGCTAGCCCCTTCTTTGGTTCCCGTTTGAGAGAGTGCATCCATTGTCAAGTTTGCCGAAACTATTCAAAAGGTGCTTCTGCATTAGCGGGTTTCAACTGTCGTATCTTGGGAGACAGATGTCGATATACCTCCAGCATCCATCGGCATGTGGTGAATCTGTTTTAAGGAAACTATGGTATCACACAGGTGTAGACGTCCCCGAACGTCCCGGGAGAAATCCCATTTTGTTCATTGGGTTCACTACAGTTTGGACTCGATGTCACGGTTCTGAATCTAATCTCACAAAGTGCAATGCAAGATCGATAAATCACCAAAGAGTCCAAATCCGGCAAATCGTTTTGAAAAACTGATTTTAGAAAGAAGTACCAAACATGGACTGATTTGCCAGATACAGAGTCGCCACCTAAATATTTTATTTTGGGGAATTTAAGAAACCCTAACTCGTGCCTAAGGCCAAGTGTCCGTCATTACCAAAGTTGCCTTGGCTCGGGAACTTGGGTATGATTGGGGAAGGTCATTTCATGAGCACCCCCGCTCGCCTGATCAAAGATCGGCCACTACTAAGCATGATATCTTGTTTTTGAAAACACATGTGCTCTTATTCCGATTATTAACCTAGAATTACTATGTGATGTACACAGCATACAAGTATAGACTAGATTGCCTAAGTTGGAACAAAGCATCTCATATCCGTTTGTTTTGAAAATGGATTGAAGTTTGCTACTCGCAAGTAGGCTAAAACACGGGTTTCGACGAATTATTCCAATTCAAGCAACCCAACCTTCACCCACAGGCATTCAGGCAGTTATATCACATAAGCACATAGTCTCATGGTAAGCATGCTATCATGGCAGTCACTCACACGCATGCAAGGATGCTAAAGCATAAACACTTACCGAGTACTCCGAGCCAAAGAAAGAAGCTAATTAGAAAACATTCATGAATCCTAACTATGCTGAGATGCCTAATGCAACACATGCAAGAATGCAACTAAGATAGGCTCGGCTATTCTAAGATGGCATATGAGATGCTACAGACAACATGTATTCAACTCGGAATTGAAATACAATGCAGTTAGTATGATGCGCCGAGCCCGGTGCATGTAAAACAGATGAATGGATGCAAACATACGAGCATAAGGATGCTAATTGAAACGTGCCTTAAAACTAACCATCATAAGCTGGTAAATAAAAGGGAGAAAGACGTGGGGTTGGAAGACATACATCACACACACGCACACTTATTACAATATTGCCCTCTCTCGAAGGGTCCGAATAAATAATACACAATGAAATGAATAACTAACTACAGCTAATCATTACATAACGCTGACTAATTAACAAATTTAACTAAGTAAGCAATAAAACTATCATGCAAGCTACATGAAATGGACTGCCTCAGCTCTGCCTTAGATGGCAATGAATGCATGCATGCTTGAATCGTTTTGTCGGGAAATCCATCGCAATGCTCCGACTTGCCTTTGTTTGCAATTGACCTCAGAACACTGCACAAAGCTCCAGAAGGCTGAAACTCCATCCTAAGAAGCTGTGGGAAGGCTGCCGACCAGCTATTGGCCTTGGAGACCACCTGCCGACCACCATTTGTGGGAGAAACCAAAAGGGGTGGTCGGCCTGCTAGAAAAGCTGGTCGGCCGACCAGTTTCTACCACTGGTTTATGGTTTTCTACAACACAAAGCAAGAGAGAGGCATGGCAAGGTATTTTTAACAAATGTGTGCACGACCACTCTCCCCATCATTGCACAAGCTCGAGGGAGTGTAGGTCTCGATCCTCGGGCCACCAATCACGCATCTCGATGCATGATGGCCGAGGAACCGAATTGCACAACTTGATATAGAATGAATGCACATATGAACACGTAAATGCCTAAACTCCATCATGTGTAGTCAAGAGGGTCGGCGACTGGGAATCGAGGCACGTTTCATCATTTGGAGTGCGAAACGTCCCTCGTTTCCCGTGTTCGAACTAACTCCTATTCCGAACACAATGCAACAAACAATGGCATGCACAATACGACTTTAAGTGTGCAACCTAAATGCTATGCAACTAAATGATGCAAACATGCAAAGGACATGATAGCATACACAATGCTAATATGAAATGCAACATGGACAACCTAACAAGGCTAATGGCATGCACAATGCACAATGCTAATGCACACATACTCAATGCAAGACAACATAAGGATGTAACAATATGACACAATGCGACTAGCATACACAATGCGAATGTCAAATAGCATACTTAATGCAACGAACTACCCGGCATGCGCAATGCTAAGGATAATATGGCATACTCAATGCAAGATGGACTTAAACCAAAATGAATGGGCCTCAGTCCACACTTAAATCAGTGGCCAATGGGATGAAATGAAGGCACGAAATACAAAGCATGCATGCACAATGCATTGGCCAATACAAGAGGCCCAAGAGCACAACTCTCAAGAGTGCTCAAAGAGTGACAAATGTGTAAGTGTAAAGACACTAAGTGCACTGAAATTAAGTAAGGAATGATGCCAAATCATTCAAACAAAGCAAGTAGAGCATGCAAGGGTCCTAAGGCATGAGAGCTATCAAAGAGAACTACACATGAGGCATGCAATGCATGGCAAATATGCATGAACTAAGCATGGACAGAGTTGAAACAGGTCTTAACAAAGACCAAAATGTGCTAAGATGAGGGCCCAAAGTCCTAGGCATGCAAACATACACACTAAGGCATGAACTAGGCAACAATGCATAACCATCAAAGGCATTCAAAACATGAATGAAGTGAGAACATGGCAAGTCTATATGTTCTGAAATGTGATGTTAAGTGATGCCAAATCAAGTACACAACACAAATAAAGCATGCAATGGTGCTCAAAGCTTGAGGCAAGCAAGAGCATTTACACTATGGGTATACAAAACATGAAGCATGTGATTAAGGCAACCAAAAACCATCCTAGTACATGTTAATATGAGACTAAAATATGCATGGATGGAAGCCAAAATGTGCTAGCACGAGGGGCATGAGGCATAATGCATACAAGGCAAATAAGGTGGATTACACTACACCTATTAGGACCAAGCATGGGATGACTCCACCAACAAAAATCAGAGTTATATAATGGCAAAATAACCCCAAATAAGCACTGAAATGATGGCTCGCAAGCAAAGGCATGAATGCATATACAATGGCTCATGTTAAGAAATAAAGGGGGAACCCTCCAACGCATTGATTGAGTGACAAATGCAAGTGCACGGCCATGAAACATGGACTGAAATAGTATAATTAATGATGCGAAATCATTGAAATGAGCCAAGTAATGCATGCTAGTGGACCCGATGCACAAAGCAAACAAGCTAGGTTGAACCAAAGCTATACAAAGCAAGTCATGGATGATCAAGACAACCAAAATCAGACCTTAAACATGGAAAAACATGAACAAAGTCTTCTTGAAGTCAAGCCAAAAGCATGCTAAAAAGACATGTGCCAACATGATGCATGTTAGGCTATTTTATGGGACTGCATGGCAAGTGTATGGAGCATGCAAAGGCCAACCAAACCAAACCAAAACAGAGTCATGACAGGGTAAAACATCACCAAAAACATGCTGAAATGGGAAGAAAACAAGCTAGAATGACATGTCAAGGCATGAAGCAAATAAAGCTAGTTTAAGGGATTTACACTACAAGTATGCATGGCAAGCATCATTCAACCATGGGACCTAAAAAAAGAGCTAAGGAAGCCCAAATAATGAATAAAATCAGTTTGAAGTATGGCCAAAATATGCTAGAATCAATGGCCAAAACAACATGCAATGTAAGCTAGTGAGCATGGATTACACTACAAGCATATGAAGCATTCAAGAGGCCACTAAACCAAAAAAAGTTAGAGACATGAAATGACAAATAAAGCCCAAAAACCCACTAAAACATGATCAATGCATGCAAGAATGACATGCTCCTTTGATAGGCTATAAGAGGGATATTCTACACATGCAAGAGACACACCCAAGGTGACAAAAACGACTCTAGACAGAGCCTAGGCAGGCCCTAAAAGTCACTGAAAAGGGCTTGAAACAAGGCTTGGAGGTGTGCAAATGAAGGCTCCTTTGTAAGGCTAAAAATGCTAGTGAACAAGACAAGGAGAGAGAGGGTCACCCCTCTCTGATTTTGGCTCTCAAAAACACATGTTAACCACTAAAAATCCGCTGGATTTCAGTGGTTAAAAGGCCAAGCAAAGGTCAACACAAAGGCCTTAGGGCATGGCTCAAAACAAGGCAAAATGAAGCATGCAAGGGGGTAAATGACCCCCAACAACAAAATTACCTTAAACAAACATCAAAAGGACCTCAAAACAAGACTTTTTTCAGTTGACAACAAAGCTCAAATATACATGCAAATAAATCTAAGAGAAGGATCAAAACAATGCTTAAAAGAGGGAAAAGGAGTTACCCTTGTAGCTTAGCAAAACTAACAACTTCTCCAGTCCAAAACCAACTCTTTGAGACCTCCCAAGACCCTCCAAGAACCTTAGAACAATGGTGGAGGTGTGTGGCTATGAGGTGTGGTGTAATAGGTCAAGAACAAGACCCTTTTGAACCCAAAATATAGAGATATAGATAGAGATGTGTTTTTTTGCCTTAGAGGAAATCTGACCCTAGCTCAAGGAGGGGGAGGGCTTTCCTTATAGACAAAGGAAGCCAAAGCTTCTCAAAGAAGCTAAAAACCAAGGCCAAAGATCCTCCATATACGTGTATGGAGGATCCAGTCTGTGCCTTCCAGCTGGCACAGCTGGCAACAACTCATATAGACAAAACTAGAGGGAGTAGGCCGACCAGTTCAAGTGGTCGGCCAGCTACTTTTAGTGGTCGGCCAGCCAGTTCAAAAGGGTTAAACCAAAGAAAGGTGGTCGGCAGCCCTATTTGGTGGTCTCCCAACTGAATGCAAGCTAGTGGTGTGGTGGGAGACCAGCAATTGTGGCTCAAAAACCAAGGAGACCAGCTTCCTGACAAGAAAACTGGCTGGCGGGAGAAAAGGTGGTCTCCAAAAGAAAAGGTGGTCTTCCACCCTTGTACCACCTTCCAAACAATGAAAACAAGGTCCATGCCAAAAATGAACCAAGACGGATGCAAAACAAGGGTTCGGGGGTCAAAATGCGTAGCCTGGTGTCCCAAAAACAGGCTGTTAGGCATTGAAAGTGGCGTGCGACCACAAAGGTGGTCTCCCGGGCCACAGTGTCCCTCTAGAGAGAGGAATCAAGGTGTGTGCCAAAAACCGTGCCAAACAGAGAAAGTTAAGCGGTCCCGAACCGAGGCGCACGATCGACGGCTCTGAAAATCAAAAACTGGTCTCCAAACAGGAATAGTGGCCTGCGACTACGAAAAGTAGCCTACGGCCACTGAGAGATGGTCTACAAGACCTCTCCCTCCCTTCGGGAAGAGAAAGCAAGACCTGGTCCGCAAACCGAGGCAAAGCACAAAAGGTTCCGAGGCCCGGAGGGAAGTACCTCAGCCGAAACTCCGAAACCCCAGAACGAGCACAACATGCGCAATCACCGAGCGCTCAATCGGTGACGTCTAAGTCTTAAGGTCGTTCAAAAATGGGGTGTCTACAACAGGTTTCAGTTTGCTTATTTTCTTATCATTTGTTCTTAAATTTTTTTAAATTTAGTTTACCTTGATGAGCTCTAATATTTAGTTATTCATGTTAATAATTTGTTCTATTATAATATGATTCATTTTTGTATTTTTAGTTGTGTAGTTTACTCTGTATTTTATTCTTTAATAAAAACAATTGTTTTGTCATTTCTATTTAATTCATTTTATACATTTTTCTTGTATTTTTACGGAAACATTACCAACAGTCTTAAAACAGAATTATACAAATAGTTTTGATAAGACAATTTAGTTTTTTATTTTATTCTAGTGACTCTTGGAATTAAAATTAATTTAATTGCCTAGAGTTATTTGATTGTTTTGAGTTGTTTATTTCTAGTAAATTATTCATGCAATTTATTTAATGTTAATTAGTTGTTATTGCATGAGTTATTTGATTGTTAGACCTTAAGTTGGTAGAAATTTTATAAAAATAAAATAAGACTTTTACTTCTTAAAGTTCGTACTAATTTATTTGATTTGTTTTTTTATTTTTTAGTTTTATTTTGTTATGTAGCTAACTTTCTGTATAGGTTTACCTAAGTGCGAAAGGAGGATACAAATGAACAAAACAAATTGGAACAAATATGTTGGACTAGTAATTTGTGATTTGAACAAGATTACCTTTGCGTGGAACAAGGAATAAGATTGGACTTTAAGTGTTTTTTTTGACATATCTGTGATTGAAATATACGCTTTAATGTTGAGTTTTATTTTGGATTTATTCTGTACCTTGTTTTGAAAGTTTGGTAACTATTTCGATTTAATTCGATTAATTAAATTCTGAAAAAAAAAATGAAATGTTAGAATTTGTGTTTTGAGAATTGCAGGAGATTTATCTCATTGAGAGCTTTCCAACAATATAAAGAACGTCTTAAACGGAATGAAGATGAACCTACACGGTTGTCGCAAAGTTTGATAGTTTTTGTTATCAAATAATGACATCACCATAATTCAGAGATGATGTCAGTGCCATGTAGTAGCCATGTCAGTGACATGTGGCAAACTAGTCAATGATACGTCAGCAAGACTGCCATGTGTAGACACCCCATTTTTGACCGTTCTCAAGACTTGGACGTCACCGTTTGAACATTCGGTGATTATCCATGTTTGTGTTCGTTTGGAGTTCCCGGAGTTCTCGGCTACGCGCCTTGCCTCAGGATCCCCGAACTTGACCGTTCTGTGTCTGGTTTTGCACCAAACACTTGTGTTTTGCCTTGGAGGGGTAAGGAATGCCTTTTGAGGCATCCCCACACATCACCGGCCTTTCCCTACCATCACCGGCCGCATATGTGTACCGCCGGCACTGTTTTGTTAAAATATTTGGCCGGTCGGCACTATATGTTGCCGACCGGCACATTTTTGTGCCGGTGATCCCTTTGGCTGGCCGGCGTGCACCCTTTGCACCCCTGAGACATGGTGCATCCCAGCTGTGACAGCTGGAATGCACCATCACTCATCCCCGTGCACAGGAGTGACCCCTTTGGTTCCTTTGACCCCCTCTCTCTTCTAGGAGCTTGAACCATTGGCCAAGCTTCTTGGAGAAGCTTGGCCAGCTGTTTTAGCTTCCTCTAGAAGCCTTCCACCTCTTTGCCCCTTTGACCCTTTTCCCTTTGCTTAGCCATTAAGTTATATAGCTTTCCTTGGCCTATATAAACGCCACCCCTCTCCCTTTGAGAGGGGTTAGCCATTTTTCAACACAAAACCAGAGCTTCTATATATATATATATATCTGTGTTGTACTCTCTCTCTCTCTATATCTCACTCTCTCTCATCCTTGTGTGTGTGTTTTGAGCCTAAATAGTGTGTTTTTACCTCACTTTTGCACTAATACACACACCATTACACCTTATTTCGAGATTGAGGGACTTGGAGGGTTGTTTGTTGAGTTTTTGGACTGGTTTTGATCACTAGAGGAGGGTTGCACCACCTGTTCTTCAAGTGTTCTTCAAGGGTGAGCTAGTTACTTTAGTTTCCCCATTTTTGCAACTAGTTTTTACCTATCTTGATTTGTGTTTTAGGCTTTGTGTATAACTGAAAAAAGTCTTATTTTATCTTGCTTTTGAACTCTCATTAAGGTCACTTTGTGGTTTGAGTGAAAACTCACCCTCTTAGGCCTTGTTTGGCCTTTTTGGTGTTTCCATTTTTAGGCCTTGTTTGCTTGTGTGTTTGTCTCTTTTCACCACTGAAAATCAGTGGATTTTCAGTGGTAAGGAGGTTGGTTTGAAGTCTTGTATAGGGGAGGGACACCCCTCTCCCCTTTGTCCCTCTCTTGCCTTTGTTTTGGCTTAATATAGTAGCATGCATGTCTAGTCTTATATGGCCTTATTTCAGAGCTTTTTAGGTGTCTTTTGATCATAATATATCCCTATTGTTGGTCGGATTAGTGCTCCATTGTGTGCATGTTGCACTTGTTTTGTATGCCTCTCTTATGCTTAGAAGTATGCCATGCATTTAGGCCATGATCTTTGCATGATTTGACTTAACTTCATGAAGTTACTAGCATTGTTTTGCCTTGCATAAGGTCTGTTAGCCACTGTTTTGGTCATGTTTGGCATGCTTGATGTGGTTGCTTTGCATTCCCGCTTGTAGGCCTTGAGTATTTTGGCTTCTAGCATGCTTAGCCTACCTTAGCCTCATGATTTGGTATCATCGTAGACCATATTTCAGCCCATAATCCATGCTTGTGTACTTGCATTTGGCTCTCTTTTAATGCTTGGAAGTGTAGTGGTTTTGTGCCTTGGAATGGGCCTTGTGCATGCTTGTGTGTTTAGAGCTTTTGGGATGCCATGTGTGTGAGTTTTTTGGAGTTCATTTTGCATGCTGAAAATCTGTTTTTGATTGTTTAATGCATGCCATGAGTGGTCATGTTAGTAGGTAGTGGAATGCTTCACTTTGTGCCTTAGCCTTAGGCCCTTATGGTTGCATGTTAGCTTGAGCATTTGTCCACCATTTCGGGCACTTTTGGCCACTGTTTTGGGGTGGATTGAGATCTGCCCCATATGGTCTAAGTCCACCATTGCATGCTTGCCTCATGTTTGTTGCTTAATTGATTCATTAAGTGTTGTAACATGATGGTCCCATTGCTTGGGTTGTCCATATTTACATTACATTTGCATCTTGCATGTCTAAGCATCATACACTTGTCATGATATGTTGCATTGCATTTGGTATGTCTTGCATTTCATCTCACATTGCACCCTTTGAGCCATGTTTGCATAACATGCATTGCATTACTTGGTTTGGGATGTTAAACCAAGTGTGAGAAATGGGGGGTGTTTGTACTTCAAGTGGCAAAACACTCCTCAATTCTCATGTCACTAAGGCCCTTGACCTTGACATGATAGGGTCTTGGTTCTCATTTTGTGTGTTGCATGCATATTTACATTGAATTGCCATCTTGGTCCCTTAGGCCATCATGCATCAAGATGCATAATTGATGGCCCAAGAACCAAGGGCCATGCTTCCTTGAGTCCTACACATGATAGGGAGCATTGGCCATGCTTACATATGCTCAAAATTCCACCATGCACTGTCTGTCTGCTGCTGCTGTCAAAACTGTCCTCTGCAGGAATTCTTTGCCGACCGGCAGTATATAGTGCCGACCGGCACTATATTCACGGCCGATAATCTCCTAAGCAGCCGATGGAAATTGTGAGTAGCCGGTGGGCATTTCCTCCAGCCGGTGGTATACAGCAGCATGCAAGGAAGGCATTCTGGGGCTTTGGCAATTTTTGGAGAGACAGGGCAGTAAAAACAGAGGCAGCAGTGCCGTGGCGCGGGTTTCCGGGCAAGTCGGATTTGAGCATGCATCATTCGCGCATCCCGAGGCGGGCGGCTGTGGCCACCTTTCCTTTTGGCATTTATTTGTTAAATAATTAGAAATTTTGTAATAATTAATTTATTTATTATTCGGACTGTAATATTTATTCGGTCTCTCCGTGTGAGAGCAAATCTGTAATAAGTGTGCGTGAGTGGTGTGTATGTCTTCCCACCCCCACTTCTTTCTTCCCTTTTATTTACCTGCTTACGATGGTAGATTAGGGCACGTTTATTTTAGCATACCTTATGCAATGCATGCGTGCATCCATGCATTTGTTGACATGCACCGGGCTCAGTACATCACGCTAACCGCATTGTATTTCAATTTCCAAATTGAATACTTGTTACATGTAGCATTTCACATGTCATGCTTAGGATAGCCGAGCCTGCTCTAAGCTGCATCTCTGTATGTGTTGCATTAGCCACCTAACATGAACTAGGATCATGCATGTTTTGCTAACTAGCTTGTTGTTTTGGCGCGGAGTACGATGTAAGTATTTACGCTTTAGCATCTCGCATGCGTGTGAATGTTAACATGACAGTATGATTACCATGTGGCTAAATGCTTATATGAGATAAACTGTTTGAATGCCTGTGGGTGGAGGTTGGATTGCTTGAGTTGGAAAAACTCGTTGAAATCCGTGTTTTAGCCTACTTGCGAGTAGCAATTTCCAAAGTGCTTTTCAAAACAAACGGATATGCAATGCTTGTTTCCAAATTAGGCAATCTAGTCTATACTTGTTTGCTGTGCGCATAACATAGTAATTCTAGGCTAATAACCGGAATAAGAACACATAACGTCTTCAAAATCGGATATCACGGTTAGTAGAGGCCGGTCTTCGGACCGGGCGAAAGGGGGTGCTCATAGCTGACCTTCCCCGATCGTACCCAAGCTCCCGAGCCAAGACATTTGGTGATGACGGACACGTGGCCTTCGGCACCGAGTCAGGGTTTCCTAAATTTCCCATTTTAAAATATTTAGGTGGCGACTCTGTATCTGGCAAAGCAGTCCATGTTTGGCACTACTTTTCAAAAATCTGTTTTTCTTCAAAACGATTTGCCAGAGCTGGACTCTTTGGTTCAGATTACGAACAGCAACAAAACAAATAGGGGAGTCCGAACTGTAGAGTGAGGCCCCAAGGGCGCGTCTACAGTTTCTGGCGACTCTGCTGGGGAGTTTTAGAGAGCTTGACTCGAACTCGTGATATCCTGTTTTGATTACACTTATGTGTTTCTTTGCATTGCATGTGCATTGGTGCGCCTAGGACACCGTGTTGGCCATCTGCTATTCGTGAGCGGTTTTGCTGGAGGCTTGTCTTGTCAAGGCATGTCCATAAGGCTAACCGGTTGCGGGCTCTGCCAGTATGGGAACACAAACCCCGGTTTTACCGGGGCACCCTTTTTCACCATTCGACCTAGTGCATATTCGGATCCATAGTGACCATTCCAAACTAAGACAGGTTGCTTACCCGATATAGGTTGTTTGAAGCCGCTGCGTGCGTAGTGAAACCCTAGCTCCTGACAAAATAGGACAGGGAAACCCTACCCCAACATAGGGGTGTATTGGTTCTCTTTTACATGTTATGTGCTTTTAGAATGCATCTCTACAGGGAATGCGCATATCAGTTTGCGAGTTTTGATATCCGGCCTGAGGGCACCAGTAACAGTATTTTGGGGAATCAGTTATCTGTGGGTACCAGATTCAGACATGGGGCAATAATTCAGAAACAGTGAATAGTATTTGAGGGCAGTGTATCCAGTTCACTAGCAGTGTGTTATGATATCCGAACCGTGTGTTGTATGTTTATTTTATGCCGTTGTGCTGTCCATTGTCTGTTTATTTATACGCTTTATTTATCTTTTTATTAGGTAGTTGAGCACGATTGCTTCTGACCCAGTAGATACTCCCCAAGCACTCTGGACTAGAGGTCGTTGACTCCATCGATCTGAGGATCTGATAGACGGACAACCAGTGTACTGCTCACTACCCCCGGTTACTAGGCGGAGGTCAGTCAGACAGAGGACATCAACACAGCAGTCAGTTCAGAGGGCCTTATCTACCCCACCTGTGTTCAGTAGGGATCAGGGTTCCGTGTCACCAACAGAGAGAGAATATATACCGATAATTCAACCAGAGCAGAATAACATGGCTAGTTTAGAAGAGATGGTGCGCCACCTCCAAGAAAGCATGAAAATGATGCAGCAAGATGCTGTCCGACAGGCAGAATTTGCCAGGCAACAAGCCACACTGGTGAAGGAAGGCAGGCAGAGACAATTGCCAGGCTAGAGCAGCAAACCGAAGCCTCTGCTTCGCAACAAGTTCCTCCTCCACCAGGAGTTCCGAATCTTGGGGAGACGACCAATGCTCAGAATGATACAGAACTTCCTACAGGACCACCCCCACCTCCAGTCTACCTCAAATCCAACCTCAGCTATCAAAAACACCCACCAACCTACCGGACTCTCCCTTTGAGTTCGAGACTGATCCCACCGCACTAAAGTTGAGCGAGCTTGAAAAGTTGTTCAAGAGATCCCAAGGGGTCAAGACCATCCCCGACATCGAAGATGGATACACCGATGCAGCTGTGACGCTGCCCGACAGATTCAAAATGCCTCATATTGATCGATTTGACGGGTCTGGGGACCCCATGGTGCACTTACGACTGTTTTCAGATGTCCTAAGGCCAATGGGCCTCAGTAGGCTTCAAAAGTTGTCTTTATTTGGCCGGACCCTGTCGGGTGTGGCGGCCATATGGTATGCCAAGCTAGAAGATGACGTTAAGAGGAATTGGGACGAAATGGCTGAGGCCTTCATCGCGCAGCACTCATACAATACACAGATTGAGATTACAACCCGTGATCTCGAGACGACTAGGCAAGAGCCTAAGGAGAGTTTTTCAGAGTTCGTAACCAGATGGAGGGCCAAGGCTTCGATGATGACCTTGAACCTACGGACAAAGACCAGATTCGGATGATTGTGCGCAATCTTCAGCCGAAGTTGATGCAAAAGATGATAGTACTCCCTTTCCTACTTTTTCTGACCTGCATGAGATGGGGGTACAGATTGAGGATGCCTTGAAGCAAGGCTTGATTGATAACGACCGAGAGCAACCCCGACGAACTTTCAATCGTGGTAGCAATGCAGGCCCGAGCGACACTACAACTACGAGGGCCTCCGAAGTAAGCATGGTCACCACTAACCCCCCTCCAAGAAATACGACATCTGCACCATTCTCCGGTGCGTCCGGAAGTAACCCACCAACAGCCAGATACCCACCCAAGAACACCAGAACCTTCGCCCCACTTTACATGTCCCTGTCCAAGGCTTTGGGGGTGCTAATCAAAAAAGGGCACTTGAAGCCCCTGGAGCCGCGGCCCCTGCCAGAAAAACTTCCCCCTACCCATAACCCAGCCAAGTATTGTGCATTTCACCAACAGCACGGTCACGACACCGACCAGTGCTATCGGTTAGGCCATGAAATTCAAGATCTCATCGATAACGGGGGATTTTGCTCCCGAGAAGCCCAATGTTACTACAAATCCCCTCCCCCACTACCAAGCTCCACCGCCCAAAAGACTCAATTTCATCCATGCCGGGGCGTGTCCTACGACCCTAGTATCTATATCACACCTACCCACCTGCCTCAACCAGAGGTGTTTCTTCCCGATTGCACCGACTGTGCATGATGGACATCTCCATGACCCAACCCGAGCTAGCAGTGGTGATCACTGAGAACATAAGAGAGGAGACCCCAAAGGAAAAGAGC
>JAPPVO010004406.1:0-32965 GCA_030407325.1 Camellia japonica | reverse complement strand
CAATCCTAATTTTCTAATTTTTTGTTTTTTAAAAAAAAGTTAACCTCAGCATTTATAACTTCTCTCAACCCACAAGACTTTTTGACTTCACTCATAATTACTGCAGTACTTTTTCCAAAATAAATAATTTGTATATTAAAAAAATTTTAAAACAATTATAAATATCTATATCTATATCTATCTATTTATTTATATCTAATCATCTCTAACCCACAAGTTTTGTGGGAGTACAAGCTCCAATATGCCAATCTTAATTTTCTAATTTTTTGTTTTTTAAAAAAAAGTTAACCTCAGCATTTATTAACTTCTCAAAACCCACAAGACTTTTGACTTCACTCATAATTACTGCAGTACTTTTTCCAAAATAAATAATTTGTATATTAAAAAAATTTAAAACAATTATAAATATCTATATCTATATCTATCTATTATTTATATCTATATCTATCTCTAACCCACAAGTTTTGTGGGAGTATAAGCTCCAATATGTCAATCCTAATTTTCTAATTTTTTATTTTTTAAAAAAAGTTAACCTCAGCATTTATTAACTTCTCTCAACCACAAGACTTTTTGACTTCACTCATAATTACTGCAGTACTTTTTCCAAAATAAATAATAATATATAAAAAATTTAAAACAATTATAAATATCTATATCTATATCTATCTATTTATTTATATCTATATTTATCTCTAACTCACAAGTTTTGTGGAGTTCCAAGGCATGTGAGAGTTTCAATATGCAATCTTAATTTTCTAATTTTTTATTTTTTTTAAAAAAAGTAACCTCAGCATTTATTAACTTCTCTCAATCCACAAGACTTTTTGATTTCACTCATAATTACTACAGTACTTTTTCCAAACAAATAATTTGTATATTAAAAAAAATTTAAAACAAATATAAATATCTATATCTATCTATTTATCTATCTATACTATATATAAGCAAAAGGGTTTTTAACCCCAAGGCCTGTGAGAGCTCCAATCTCCTATCCTAATTTTCTAATTTTTTGATTTAAAAAAAAAAAAAACCTCAGCATTTATTGACTTCTCCCAACCCAACCTCAGCATTTATTTGACTTCTCCCAACTCATAATCCCTTTTGACTTCTCTCATAATTATTTGCAACACCCTTTTCAATTTCTCTCACACACTATGGTTACACACAAAATAAAAAATATAAAAGATAAGAATTTAGTTATAGATCTCAAAAAGATATAACATCTAAATTTGAATTATGATTTAATAATATAATTATGTATTTTTTTTTATGTATATCTATCAAAATCTATCTATACTATATATTAAGCAAAAGGGGGTTTTTAACCCCAGGCCTGTGGGAGCTCAAATCTCCTAATCCTAAGTTTCTAATTTTTTATTTAAAAAAAAAAAAAAACCTCAGCATTTATTGACTTCTCCAAACTCACAATCCCTTTTGACTTCTCCATAATTATTTGCAACACCCTTTTCAATTTCTCCCATACACTATGGTTACACACAAAAATAAAATAAAAAAAAGATAAGAATTTAGTATAGATCCAAAAGATATAAAATCTAAATTTGAATTATGATTTAATAATATAATTATGTTTTTTTTTTTTAATGTATATCTATCAAAATCTATACTATATATCTATACTTACTATATATTAAGTAAAAGGGTTTTTACCCCAAGTCTTGTGGGAGCTCCAATCTCCAATCTAAATTTTCTGATTTTTTTATTTTAAAATTTTTTTAGCATTATTAACTTCTCCCAACTCCCAAGTCTTTACCCTTGAAAAGACTTGAATTCCTGAAAAGTTCCAACACATATGATTATTATCAAAATATTAAACTTTTATATAATATAATAAAAAAAAGACATTAAATTCCTTGAAAAGTCCAACACATATGATTATTATTAAATATTAAACTTTAGTATAATATAAAAAAGGGAAAAAAGAAGACATAAAAAAAAAAAAAAATTTAAAAATCACAATTCACATATATAAATAATTGTAAACACAATCCGTGCATAGCACGGGTGAATGCTAGTACTATATATTAAGCAAAAGGGGGTTTTTAACCCCAAGGCTTGTGGAGTTCCAATATCCTAATCCTAATTTTCTAAATTTTTGATTTGAAAAAAAAAAAAAAACCTCAGCATTTATTAATTTCTCTGCATCCCCATGCCTTTGGAGATTTGGTCAAAATCTCCTCATAATTAAACTTTAATGCATTAAAGACCAACATAAATAAAATTTCTTAAAAATTTCAAACATCATCTATCTATCTTATTATTTATCTATATATAATCTATATCTATACTATATATTAAGCAAAAAAGATTTTTAACCCCCAATGCTTGTGAAAGCTTCAATATTTCAATATACTATATATTAAGCAAAAGGCTTGTGGGAGCTCCAATATCCTAATCCTAATTTTCTAAATTTTTGATTTAAAAAAAAAAAATCTCAGCATTTATTAATTTCTCTCCATCCCCATGCCTTTTGGGAGATTTGGTCAAAATCTCCTCATAATTAAACTTTAATGCATTAAAGACCAACATAAATAAAATTTCTTAAAAATTTCAACACATCTATCTATCTATATTATATTATCTATATATATATTATATATATTATATCTACTATATATTAAGCAAAAAAGGATTTTTAACCCCCAATGCCTGTGAAAGCTTCAATATTTCAATATACTATATATTAAGCAAAAGGCTTGTGGGAGCTCCAATATCCTAATCCTAATTTTCTAAATTTTTGATTTAAAAAAAAAAAAAAAACATCAGCATTTATTAATTTCTCTGCATCCCCATGCCTTTTGGGAGATTTGGTCAAAATCCCTCATAATTAAGCTTTAATGCATTAAAGACCAACATAAATAAAATTTCTAAAAATTTCAACACATCTATCTATCTATATTATATTATCTATATATTTATATATCTATATCTATACTATATATTAAGCAAAAAAGGATTTTTAACCCTCAAGGCCTGTGAAAGCTTCAATATTTCAATCTGAATTTTCTAAATTTTTTATTAAAAAAAAAAACTCAGCATTTATTGATTTGGTCGAAATCCCCTGATCGGCATTTATTAACTTAACTTTTTTCAACCCACCCACATATCTTTCCACATGCCTGCATTTATTGATACAATCCCTTGATCAGCATTTAAAATCCCCTCATACAAATAATTATAGATACAATCCGTGTATAGTACTGCAGTACCCTTTTTAACTTCTCCCATACACTATCATTAGTGATGAGATTGTTAAATTATTTTTATAAAAAATCCTAAAAAACATAATTATATATTAAAAAAAATCTAAAACAAATATAAATATCTATAATTATCCCGTGCATAGCACGGATGATAGGCTAGTACTATATATTAAGCAAAATGAGGTTTTTAACCCCAAGCCTTGTGGGAGCTCCAATCTTCCAATCTAAATTTCTTGATTTTTTGATTTAAAAAAAAAAATTCTTAGCATTTATTAACTTCTCTCAACCCCAAAGTCTTACCCTTATAATAACACTTTAATGTATTAAGAACAAGCATAAAAAAAAATTCTTTGAAATCCAACACATATGAATTCTTTGAAAAGTCCAACACATATGATTATTATCCCTCATAATAACACTTTAATACATTAAGAACAAGCATAAAAAAAAATTCTTAAAAAGTCCAACACATATGATTATTATGAAAATATTAAACTTTAATATAATATAATAAAAAAAGAAGACATTTAATTCTTGAAAAGTCCAACACATATGATTATTATCAAAATATTAAACTTTAATATAATATAAAAAGGAAAAAAAGAAGACATTAAAAAAAAAAAAAAAGACATTTAAAAATCGCAATTCATATATATTGATAATTGTAAATATATACTATATATTAAACAAAAGGGGTTTTAACCCCCAAGGCCTGTGGAAGCTCCAATATGCCAATCCTAATTTTCTGATTTTTATTTTTTTTTAAAAAAAAAAATTACTTTTTGCATTTCCAAGAAACCCATCTATACATGTAATTATTGTGTACATGACTTTTAATTTTTTAAAGCCTCGGTATAAATGACTTTTAATTTTTTAAAGCCTCGGTCAAACCCCAGGGTATTACTTTTGCATCCTATACATGTAATTTTCATCCCAAGAGACAATTGTAATCAAGTCTTATTTAATAAGGGTTTATTTATTTTTCCCTCTTAATTTTTTCTCTCTTAATTTTATCCTTCCCAAGACATTTTTTTCTCGGTTTTCTTCTTCAGGGCCATTACTTTTTGCATCTTATACATGTAATTTGCATCCCAAGAGACAATTGTAATCAAGTCTTATTTAATAAGTGTTTATTTATTTTTCCCTCTTAATTTTTTCTTTATAACTCCTCCAATACACATATTTTTCTTAACTTTTTTTGCTTTCTCCTTCTTCAGTTCTCATTTCCATACTTTCAGCTTCAGTGACTACATATGCAAACAGTAAGTGTTATTTTTGTTTAATTTCTCCTTCTTAACTTTTTCTTTTGTTTACTGTTTTAATATTGTAGTTAGTACAATGGTTTTTTTGATTTTATTTACTGTTTTAATATTGTAGTTAATCAAAAATTAGTTCAATGGTTTTCTTGATTTTATTTTTTATTTTTTAATATGATTAAAGTTAGATAAAAAAATATTGTAGTTAATCAAAAATTAGTTCAATGGTTTTCTTGATTTTATTTCTTATTTTTGAATTTTTAATATGATTAAAGTTAGATAAAAAGAAAAAATGTGATTATAATTAGTTTTTGATTTTTTAATATGATTAAAAAGAAAACCATTGAACTAATTTTTGATTAACTACAATATTTATTTTTTTTTAAAAAAAAAAATTACTTTTTGCATTTCCAAGAGACCCATCTATACATGTAATTATTGTGTACATGACTTTTAATTTTTTAAAGCCTCGGTATAAATGACTTTTAATTTTTTAAAGCCTCGGTCAAACCCCAGGGTATTACTTTTGCATCCTATACATGTAATTTTCATCCCAAGAGACAATTGTAATCAAGTCTTATTTAATAAGGGTTATTTATTTTTCCCTCTTAATTTTTTCTCTCTTAATTTTATCCTTCCCAAGACATTTTTTTCTCGGTTTTCTTCTTCAGGGCCATTACTTTTTGCATCTTATACATGTAATTTGCATCCCAAGAGACAATTGTAATCAAGTCTTATTTAATAAGGGTTATTTATTTTTCCCTCTTAATTTTTTCCCTCTTAATTTTATCCTTCCCAAGACATTTTTTTCCCTCTTAATTTTTTCTTTATAACTCCTCCAATACACATATTTTTCTTAACTTTTTTTGCTTTCTCCTTCTTCAGTTCTCATTTCCATACTTTCAGCTTCAGTGACTACATATGCAAACAGTAAGTGTATTTTTGTTTAATTTCTCCTTCTTAACTTTTTCTTTTGTTTACTGTTTTAATATTGTAGTTAGTACAATGGTTTTTTTGATTTTATTTACTGTTTTAATATTGTAGTTAATCAAAAATTAGTTCAATGGTTTTCTTGATTTTATTTTTTATTTTTTAATATGATTAAAGTTAGATAAAAAAATATTGTAGTTAATCAAAAATTAGTTCAATGGTTTTCTTGATTTTATTTCTTATTTTTGAATTTTTAATATGATTAAAGTTAGATAAAAAGAAAAAATGTGATTATAATTAGTTTTTGATTTTTTAATATGATTAAAGTTAGATAAAAAAATATTGTAGTTAATCAAAAATTAGTTCAATGGTTTTCTTGATTTTATTTCTTATTTTTGAATTTTTAATATGATTAAAGTTAGATAAAAAGAAAAAATGTGATTATAATTAGTTTTTGATTTTTTAATATGATTAAAGTTAGATAAAAAGAAAAAATCAATGGTTTTCTTGATTTTATATTTGATTTTTTAATATGATTAAAGTTAGATAAAAAATATTGTAGTTAATCAAAAATTAGTTCAATGGTTTTCTTGATTTTATTTTTGGTTTTCTTGATTTTTTAATGTGATTATAATTAGTTGAATGATTCTTTTTTTTTAATGTGATTGTATTAATGTTATTAATCTTTTTATTTACTATTTTAATTTTTTAATATGATTAAAGTTAGTTCAATGGTTTTCTTGATTTTATTTTTGATTTTTTAATATGATTAAAGTTAGATAAAAAGAAAAAATGTGATTATAATTAGTTTTTGATTTTTTAATATGATTAAAGTTAGATAAAAAGAAAAAATGTGATTATAATTAGTTGAATGATTCTTTTTTAATGTGATTGTATTAATGTTATTTTAACTTTTTATTTACTATTTTACTTTTTTAATATGATTAAAGTTAGATAAATAAAACACTCACAAAGAGAAAAATGTGATTGTAATTAGTTCAACAGTTTTTTTTTTAATGTGATTGTAGTTAGTTCAATGACTCTTTTTTTTTAATGAGATTGTATTGTAATTAGTTTAATAGTTCTTCTTTTTTTCATTTGTTTTTTTTTATTATGAGAAAAATGTGATGTGATTGTAGTTTGTTCAATGGTTCTATTTTTTAATGTGATTATATTATAGTTAGCATGTGATTATAATTAGTTTTTGATTTTTTAATATGATTAAAGTTAGATAAAAAGAAAAAATCAATGGTTTTCTTGATTTTATATTTGATTTTTTAATATGATTAAAGTTAGATAAAAAATATTGTAGTTAATCAAAAATTAGTTCAATGGTTTTCTTGATTTTATTTTTGGTTTTCTTGATTTTTTAATGTGATTATAATTAGTTGAATGATTCTTTTTTTTTTTTTTAATGTGATTGTATTAATGTTATTTAATCTTTTTATTTACTATTTTAATTTTTTAATATGATTAAAGTTAGTTCAATGGTTTTCTTGATTTTATTTTTGATTTTTTAATATGATTAAAGTTAGATAAAAAGAAAAAATGTGATTATAATTAGTTTTTGATTTTTTAATATGATTAAAGTTAGATAAAAAGAAAAAATGTGATTATAATTAGTTGAATGATTCTTTTTTTAATGTGATTGTATTAATGTTATTTTAACTTTTTATTTACTATTTTACTTTTTTAATATGATTAAAGTTAGATAAATATAAACACTCACAAAGAGAAAAATGTGATTGTAATTAGTTCAACAGTTTTTTTTTTTAATGTGATTGTAGTTAGTTCAATGACTCTTTTTTTTTTAATGAGATTGTATTGTAATTAGTTTAATAGTTCTTCTTTTTTTTTTCATTTGTTTTTTTTTTATTATGAGAAAAATGTGATGTGATTGTAGTTTGTTCAATGGTTCTATTTTTTAATGTGATTATATTATAGTTAGCAATGGTTTTTTTTTTCATTTACTTTTTTTTTTATTATGAGAAAAATGTGATGTGATTGTAGTTTGTTCAATGATTTTTTTTTAATGTGATTTAATTGTTTTATTTACTGTTTTAATAGTTCTTCTTTACAATTATTTTTTTTATGAAAAAAATATGATTGTAGTTAGATAGCATAAAAATATTTGTGATTTGTATGATTGAAATTATCTCTTTTTTTTATTTGTATTTGGTCTAGCTAAAAAAAATTATAATTTGATTTTTTAATATGATTAAAGTTAGATAAATATAAACACTCACAAAGAGAAAAATGTGATTGTAGTTAGTTCAACGGTTCTTTTTTTTAATGTGATTATAGTTAGTTCAATGATTCTTTTTTTTAATGTGATTGTATTGTAATTAGTTTAATGGTTCCTTTTTTTTCATTTATTTTTTTATTATGGGAAAAATGTGATATGATTGTAGTTTGTTAAATGATTCTTTTTTTTAATGTGATTGTATTGTAGTTAGTTCAATGGTTCTTTTTTTCATTTATTTTTTTTATTGTGAGAAAAATGTGATGTGATTGTAGTTTGTTCAATGATTTTTTTTTAATGTGATTTAATTGTTTTATTTACTGTTTAATGGTTCTTCTTTACAATTATTTTTTTTATTATGAAAAAAAATGATTGTAGTTAGATAGCATAAAAATATTTGTGATTTGTATGATTGAAGTTATCTCATTTTTTGATTTGTATTTGGTCTAGCTAAAAAAAATTATAATTTGATTTTTTAATATGATTGAAGTTAGATAAATATAAACACTCACAAAGAGAAAAATGTGATTGTAGTTAGTTCAACGATTCTTTTTTTTAATGTGATTATAGTTAGTTCAATGGTTCTTTTTTTTTAATGTGATTGTATTGTAATTAGTTTAATGGTTCTATTTTTTTCATTTATTTTTTTATTATGGGAAAAATGTGATATGATTGTAGTTTGTTTAATGGTTCTTTTTTTTAATGTGATTGTATTGTAGTTAGTTCAATGATTCTTTTTTTTCATTTATTTTTTTTATTATGAGAAAAATGTGATGTGATTGTAGTTTGTTCAATGATTTTTTTTTTTAATGTGAGTTAATCGTTTTATTTACTGCTTTAATGGTTCTTCTTTATAATTATTTTTTTATTATGAAAAAAATATGATGGTAGTTAGATAGCATAAAAATATTTGTGATTTGTATGATTGAAGTTATCCCATTTTTTTATTTGTATTTGGTCTAGCCAAAAAGAAATTATAATTTGATTTTTTAATATGATTGAAGTTAGATAAATATAAACACTCACAAAGAGAAAAATGTGATTGTTGTTAGTTCAACGGTTTTTTTTTTAAATGTAGATTGGTCAGAAGAATGTTTATATATTTCAGAAGGTTAAAAAAAAAAAAGAGTAAGTATAACATTTTTACTTTATAACATTTTATAAATACATAATATATGTATTGTTCATTAATTATAATACTAAGCTTTCGTTTGGCAATGACTTTTTTAGTTAGCTTTTTGACTTTTTTGACTTTTTTAGCCGGGAACTTTTTTGTTCGTTTGGTATTCTTGATTGTTTTTTTGGCTTTTTAGCTTTGGAATAGTGGATTTTTTTTTGTCTTTTTGTGATTTTTGGCTTTCTGTGATTTTTTGAATTTTTTTTTGTCTTTTTGTGATTATTTAGCCAAATATGATAACCAAACACCACCTAACTATCATGTTGACAATGCAAGAATGCTGATGGAATGCCCATAACAATTTAGATTTTAGTTATTTTTTTGTTTTACTTATTCAGTGAATTTCGAACAAATGTAATAAATTCTTATTTTTATTACTTTAATTATGCGATGTCAACATTTTCTTTTAAAATTACATATATTTTATGCTAACAATATATAAATATGTTTGACATAATATAAATAGTTTAAAAAAAAAAAAATTTAATCCCGTGCATAGCACGGGTGATATGCTAGTTAAGGAAAATGGGGTTTCTAAACCCCAAGCGAGCTCCAATCTCTCAATCTTAATTTTCTAAATTTTTGATTAAAAATAAATAAATTTCAGCATTTATTAATTTAGTCAAAATCCCCTGATCAGCATTTATTAACTTTTTCCAATCCATATGCCTGCATTTATTGATTTGGTCAAAATACCTAATTTGAATTTAAAATCCCCTCATACAAATAATTATAGATATAGCCCATGCATAGTTACTGCAGTAGCCTTTTTAATTTCTCATGTACACTATGGTTAGTGATAAGATTGTTAAATTATTTTTATAAAAAATCTTAAAAAACATAATTTATATACTAAAAAAAAATTAAAACAAATATAAATATCAATAATTATCCCGTGCATAGCACGGGTGATAGGCTAGTTATTATATATTAAGCAAAATGGGGTTTTTAACCCCCAAGGCCTGTGAGAGCTTCAATATCTCAATCCGAATTTTCTAAATTTTTTATTTTTTATTTAAAAAAAAATCTCAGCATTTATTGATTTGGTCAAAATCCCCTGATCAACATTTATTAAATTTTTTCAATCCACATGTCTTTCCACATACCTGCATTTATTGATTTGGTCAAAATCCCCTAATCAGCATTTAAAATCTCATCATACAAATAATTATAGATACAATCCATATATAGTTATTGCAGCACCCTTTTCAACTTCTCCCATACACTATAGTTAGTGATAAGATTATTAAATTATTTTTATAAAAAATCTTTAAAAACATAATTTATATATTAAAAAAAATCTAAAACAAATATAAATATCTATAATTATCCCGTAAGCCTTGTGGGAGTTTCAATCTCTATATCTTAATTTTCTAAATTTTTAAAAAAAAAAAAAAAACTCAGCATTTATTAATTTGGTCAAAATCCAATGATCAACATTTATTAACTTTTTTCAAGCTACATGCCTGCATTTATTGATTTGGTCAAAATCTCTGATTAGCATTTAAAATCCCCTCATATAAATAATTATAGATACAGCCTGTGTATAGTTACTGCAGTAGCTTTTTAATTTCTCCTGTACACTATAGTTAGTGATAAGATTGTTAAATTATTTTTATAAAAAATCTTTAAAAACATAATTTATATATTAAAAAAAATTAAAACAAATATAAATATCTATAATTATCCTGTGCACAGCACGGGTGATAGGTTAGTCTATGCTAGATATTAAGCAAAAGGGGTTTTTAACACCTAAGACCTGTGAGAACTTCAATATGCCAATCCTAATTTTCTAATTTTTTTTTTAAAAAAAAAATTTAACCTCAGTATTTATTAACTTCTCTCAACGCACAAGACTTTTTTATTTCTCTCATAATTACTGCAGTACATTTTCCAAAACAAATAATTTGTATATTAAAATTTTTAAAACAAATATAAATATGAATATCTATATCTATATCTATCTATTTATTTATATCTATCTCTAACACACAAGTTTTGTGGGAGTTCCAATATCTGAACCTTAATTTCTTAATTTTTTTGATTTTTTTGAAAAAAAAAAACTTAGCACTTATTAAATTATTCCAAATCTTTTTAATTTCTCCAATACACATTTTTTTTAACTTTTCATATACCTATTGCAAACAGTGAGTCTCCTTTTTATTTTCTCCTTCTTAACTTCTCACCTCTACACTTTCAATTTCAGCGACCACGTATGCAAACAGTAAGTCTTCTTTTTGTTTTCTCCTTCTTCACTTTTCATTTATTTACTGTTTTAATATTGTAGTTAGATAGCGCATAAAAATATTTGTGATTTGTCTAGCAAATAAAAAATTATAATTTGATTTTTTAATATGATTGAAGTTAGATAAATTTTTTTTTTTTTCTCCTTCTTAACTTCTCACTTCTACACTTTCAACTTCAGTGACCACGTATGCAAACAGTAAGTCTTATTTTTGTTTTATTCTTCTTAACTTTTCCTTTTGTTTACTGTTTTAATATTGTAGTTAGATAGCGCATAAAAATATTTGTGATTTGTCTAGCGAATAAAAAATTATAATTTGATACTTTAATATGATTGAAGTTAGATAAATATAAATCCTCACAAAGAGAAAAATGTGATTATAATTAGTTGAGTGATTCTTTTTTTTTTTAATGTGATTGTAGTTAGTTTAATAGTTCTTTTTTTTCATTTATTTATTTTATTATGTGAAAAATGTGATGTGATTGTAGTTTGTTCAATGGTTTTTTTTTTAATATGATTTTTGTAGTTAGTTTAATGGTTTTTTTTTAATATTATTTAATCTTTTTATTTACTATTTTAATTTTATTTTTGATTTTTTAATATGATTGAAGTTAGATAAATATAAACCCTCACAAAGAGAAAAATGTGATTATAATTAGTTGAATGATTTTTTTTTTCATGTGATTGTAGTTAGTTTAATAGTTTTTTTTTTTCATTTATTTATTTTATTATGGAAAAAATGTGATGTGATTGTAATTTGTTCAATGGCTATTTTTTTTTAATATGATTGTTGTAGTTAGTTCAATGTTTTTTTTTTTTAATGTTAATTGTAGTTAGATAGCGCATGAAAATATTTGTGATTTGTCTAGCGAATAAAAAATTATAATTTGATTTTTTAATATGATTGAAGTTAAATAAATATAAACCCTCACAAAAAGAAAAAAAAGTGATGATAATTAGTTGAATGATTCTTTTTTTTAATGTAATTGTAGTAAGTTTAATAGTTCTTTTTTTTCATTTATTTATTAATTCTATTATGGAAAAAATGTGACGTGATTGTATTTTGTTCAATGGCTCTTTTTTTTGACATGATTGTTGTAGTTAGTTCAATGATTTTTTTTAATGTTATTTAATCTTTTTATTTACTATTTTAATTTTATTTTTGATTTTTTAATAGATTGAAGTGAGATAAATATAAACCCTCACAAAGAGAGAAATGTGATTATAATTAGCTGAATAATTATTTTTTTTTCATGTGATTGTAGTTAGTTTAATAGTTTTTTTTTTTCATTTATTTATTTTATTATGGAAAAAATGTGATGTGATTGTAGTTTGTTCAATGGCTCTTTTTTTAATATGATTGTTGTAATTAGTTCAATGGTTTTTTTTTTAATGTTATTTAATCTTTTTATTTACTATTTTAATTTTATTTTTAATATGATTGAAATTAGATAAATATAAACACTCACAAAGAAAAAAATGTGATTGTAATTACTTCAATGGTTTTTTTTTTAATGTGATTGTATTAGTCAATGGTTCTTTTTTTCATTTATTTTTTTTTTTTATTATGGGAAAATCTATACTACTATATATCTATACTATATATTAAGCAAAAGGGGTTTTTAACCCCCAAGACCTGTTGAGCTTCAATATCCCAATCTGAATTTTCTATGTTTTTTATTTTTTATTTTAAAAAAAGGAAAATGTTTTGTGGCACTAAAAAACTGGGCACTAATGCCCCTAATTTCCAAAACTGGTAACTTTGTTTGTTTGTTTGTTTTTTTTTTTTCTTGCCTTGTTGGGAAATTCGGGGCATTAGTGCCCCTGAATTTCGGGGCACATATCACGGTTGTTAAAAAAAATCTCAGCATTTATTGATTTGGTCAAAATCTCCTGATCAACATTTATTAAATTTTTAAATCCACGTGTCTTTCCACATGCCTGCATTTATTGATTTGGTCAAAATTCCCTAATCAGCATTTAAAATCTTATCATACAAATAATTATAGACACAATCCATGTATAGTTACTGCGGTACCCTTTTCAACTTCTCCAATACACTATGGTTAGTGATAAGATTGTTAAATTATTTTTATAAAAAATCTTAAAAAACATAATATATATTAAAAAAAATCTAAAATATCTATAATTATCCCGTACATAGTACGGGTGATAGGCTAGTCTATACTATATATTCAGCAAAAGGGGATTTTTAACCCCAAGGCCTGTGGGAGCTCCAATCTCGTAATCCTAATTTTCTAATTTTTTGATTTTAAAAAAAAAAAATCTCAGCATTTATTGACTTTTCCCAACCCAACCTCAGCATTTATTGACTTTTCCCAACTCACAATCCCTTTTGACTTCTTTCATAATTATTGCAACATCCTTTTCAATTTCTCCCATAAACTATGGTTACACACAAAAATAAAAAATAAAAAAGATAAGAATTTAGCTATAGATCTTAAAAAGATATAACATCTAAATTTGAATTATGATTTAATAATATAATTATGTAGTTTTTTTTTATGTATATCTATTAAAATTTTAAATCACTTAATGGGACAAATTAATCAATTTTTCAAAATTATTGATTTTTAATTTACAAAATAGATTAAAAAAACTATTGACTGATTTATTTATTTAATAACAAAAATATTTCATAATCTCTCTCTCATAATCTCTCACAAATTTTCAAAAAAAAATATTAAAACTTGCATTCATTTCTCTTCCCCAAAAAATCAGATAGGAGCTCCAATCTCCTAATCTTAATTTTCTAATTTTTTGATTTTAAAAAAAAAAAACCTCAGCATTTATTGACTTCTCCCAATCCAACCTCAGCATTTATTGACTTTTCCCAACCCACAATCCCTTTTGACTTCTCTCATAATTATTGCAACACCCTTTTCAATTTCTCCATACACTATGGCTACACAAAAATAAAAAAAAAAAAAAAAGATAAGAATTTAGCTATAGATCTCAAAAAGATTATAACATCTAAATTTGAATTGTGATTTAATAATATAATTATGTATTTTTTTTATATATATCTATCAAAATTTAAATTACTTAATGGGACAAATTAATCAAATTTTCAAAATTATTGATTTTTAATTTACAAAATAGATTAAAAAAACTATTGACTGATTATTTATTAATAACAAAAATAGTTCATAATCTCTCCCTCCTAATCTCTGTCTCAAATTTTTTTAAAAAAATATTAAAACTTGCATTCATTTTATCTTCCCCAAAAAATCAGATAATATTTTCTATTAAAGTTGTAGATATCTACCTATATTTATATATTATATTATAACATAACAAAAAAAAACTAAAAAACTAAAAAAAAAAAATCTTTAAAGTTTATCTAAATAAACTTTAAATCAATAAAACTCACAGGTCTATCACATATCTAACTCACATCATAACTTACCTAAATAATAATAATTAAAAACAAATAGAAACCACAGATAAATTAAATTTAAAAAAAAAGACACCCACAATTCCATCTTAAATAAATTGAAAAAAAAAAATACACGAATAGAAACCACACAAAAATAAAAATAAAAATAAAAAGATATATCTATGTATCTATCTATCTATCTATATCTATACTATATATTAAGCAAAAGAGGGCTTTTAACCCCCAAGGCCTACGGAAGTTTCAATATCCTAATCTAAATTTTTTACATTTTTTATTTAAAAAAAAAAACTCAGCATTTATTGGTTTGGTCAAAATCCCCTGATTAACATTTATTAACTTTTTTCAATCCATATATCTTTTCACATGCTTGAAATTATTGATTTGGTCAAAATCCCCTTATCAGCATTTAAAATCCCCTTATACAAATAATTATAGATACAATTCGTGTATAGTTACTGCAGTACCCTTTTCAACTTCCCCCATACACTATGATTAGTGATAAGAAAAAAAATCTAAAACAAATATAAATATCAATAATTATCCTGTGCATAGCACGGGTGATAGGCTAAGCAAAAGGGGGTTTCTAACCCCCAAGGCCTGTGGGAGCTCCAATATGCCAATCCTAATTTTCTAATTTTTTGTTTTAAAAAAAAAAATTTAACCTCAGCATTTATTAACTTCTCTCAACTCACAAGACTTTTTGACTTCTCTCATAATTACTGTAGTACTTTTTCCAAAACAAATAATTTGTATATTAAAAAAAATTTAAAACAAATATAAATATCTATATCTATATCTATATCTATCTATTTATTTATATCTATCTTTAACCCACAAGTTTTGTGGGAGTTCCAATATCTTAACCTTAGTTTCTTGATTTTTTTTTTAAAAAAAATTTAGCACTTATTAAATTCTTCCAAGTCTTTTAACTTCTCCAATACACACATTCTTTTTAACTTTTCACATACTTATTGTAAACAGTGAGTCTCCTTTTTATTTTCTCCTTCTTCACTTCTCACTTCTACACTTTTAACTTCACTGACCACGTTTGCAAACAGTAAGTCTTCTTTTTATTTTCTCGTTCTTGACTTTTCCTTTTGTTTATTGTTTTAATATTGTAGTTAGATAGCGCATAAAAATATTTGTGATTTGTCTTGCGAATAAAAAATTATAATTTGATTTTTTAATATGATTGAAGTTAAATAAATATAAACCCTCACAAAGAAAAAAATGTGATTATAATTAGTTGAATGATTCTTTTTTTTTTAATGTGATTATAGTTAGTTTAATAGTTCTTTTTTTTCATTTATTTATTTTATTATGGAAAAAATGTGATATGATTGTAGTTTGTTCAATGACTCTTTTTTTAATATGATTGTTGTAGTTAGTTTAATGTTTTTTTTTTTAAAAATGTGATTATAATTAGTTGAATGATTCTTTTTTTTTTTAATGTGACTATAGTTAGTTTAATAGTTCTTTTTTTTTCATTTATTTATTTTATTATGGGAAAAATGTGATGTGATTGTAGTTTGTTCAATGACTCTTCTTTTTAATATGATTGTTGTAGTTAGTTCAATGTTTTTTTTAATGTTATTTAATCTTTTTATTTACTATTTTAAATTTATTTTTAATATGATTAAAGTTAAATAAACATAAATACTCACAAAGAAAAAAATGTGATCGTCATGTGATGTGATTGTAGTTTGTTCAATGACTTTTTTTTTTTTTTAATATGATTGTTGTAGTTAGTTCTGTAACGCCCTCAAAATAATACATAAAACCCATCATTTAGACATGCAAGGATATAAAGAAATTAACACTTTCTATTCATAAGAGTAGTTCTTACATCAGTATTACATGTAACAACAAAAGCAAATGCCCTACAGGCTTACAGCTTTCCAAGTCAACACTTGGTTACACAAAAGAAGAGTACTAACTCTATAAAAAAGAAGCCCTTGGCTTGATATACATGTAATACAAACAAAATAATCAAAAAGAGTCTTCAACTCCCATATTCATCCAAGCTAAGTCCTTGGAGGTGGCATGCTACCTGTACCTGAAAATAATGTCCCATATAGGGTGAGCCAACGCCCAGTAGAGATATGCTAAACACAGTATGAGCAGTAACTAAGACATTAGCAATTGATAAATGTTTAATTTCCATAAATCAATTCATAACCCATTTCCATTACATGATCACCATGTCCATGTTTCATTTCATTTTCCATTTCTTATCAAGTTCACAATTCACAACAACGGCTCAGAACCTGGCCAACAACTTATATGAGACAGTAACTCATATTAAACGTTTCCCATTTCACATTAGATAAGCATACTAGCTATATCAACACTTCGATAAACGAGCATATAAGCTATATCAATATCTCAACGGATAAGCATACAAGCTGTATCCACACTTCAACAGATAAGCATATGAGCTATATCAACACTTCCATAGATAAGCATATGAGCAATATCAACACTTTAACTGACAAGCATATGAGCTGTATCAGCGGAGTCCATCCCCTATCTCCTCCCAAACGACATCTGGTTTAGAGGTCCATCCCCTATCTTCCCCTAAACCGTGGAGTACATCTCCTATCTCCTTCCGTACACATACCGTGTATACACATATGTCATATACACAATCAATCAATACATAACGTTAATGTATTCTATCAACCGTCATACTCTATAACACATCCAATTGATTAGTTTTAGTTTGCCTAATCATCATGCATTGTCTACAATAATCAAAACTACCCTCCACCGGTAGCCCAAGCAATTATTTTTAAATAGATAATAAAAGCTCCAACAGATAAAATATCAATGTTTTCAAATGTGAGCGATTAATAAATCCAACTCCATCATTCTACCATATAATGAGCCAATTTCATTATTTCCAACTCAATTCCATATAACCACCATTTTCCCAAATTGATTATACAAATTAATTGTACAACAAATTAGGGTTTCCTACCCCATTTCCCAATATCAAACCAATGGTTCAAATATTAACAACCAACAACAATATCATCATTTTGAAACCCAATACACACATTTTAGAATCAAAATGACAAAACCCCCTTTTAACATTTTCAAACCCTAACTTCCCAAATTAACCATTTAACAAAATGCCCCAAAATCTAGGTCAAAACCCATAGTAGTAAGTAGGAATTCCTACCTCAAAAGATGAAATCCAACGAAGGAAATGACGAAAAAGAAGATGCTCCAAATCCCAAAATTTTTGGATCAAAGTGTAGCCCTCGACGATCAACACAACTTTTACAAAGGCCGAAGGAAAGGAAAACACTCTAACTAGATCAAACCCTAGAGAGAAGGGAGTTTCTAGAGAGAGAGGCTCTCAAAAACGTTTTGGGAAAGTAAGAGAGAGAGAGAGAGGAAGTGTAGAAAATGATTCAAAAATGCCCAACTGCCCTCTGTTATACGACATTGCTGCTCGAGCGGAGAACACAACGCTCGAGCGTCAAGAACAAAAACTAGGTCCGCTCGAGCGCAAGAAGGCCTGCTCGAGCGCCTAGACACAGGAATAAAGTACATCCGCTCGAGCGTGAAAACCAGCCGCGCTCGAGCGTAGATTTCCTCCTCCCAGAACTTACACAAAAAATGTACCACCTGCTCGAGCGCCAACAAGACCGCTCGAGCGACCCGCTCGAGCGCAGGAACCCGCTCGAGCGTAGAAAACACACCTGCAGAAGTTTTGCAGGGACACGAAATACTAGAAGGGTGTAAACCCCGCTCGAGTGGACCATTCAAAAACTGGGCAACAACAATGGGAGCCAAGACTCTACCAACCTGAATCAATCAAGCCCAACACATCCTAAAACTCAAACGAATCGATTTAAAGGACGACAACAAGACAATTACAACTATCAACTTCACGAACCGAGCCCAGAATACAACTGAACAGTAAAGGGACAACCGGATCGCTATAAGTTCAATGGTTTTTTTTTTTTTTAATGTTATTTAATCTTTTATTTATTACTTTAATTTTATTTTTAATATGATTGAAGTTAGATAAACATAAACACTCACAAAGAAAAAAATGTGATTGTAGTTAGTTCAATGGTTCTTTTTTTTTAATGTGATTGTACTTAATCAATGGTTCTTTTTTTCATTATTTATATTTTATTATGGGAAAAATGTGATGTGATTGTAGTTTGTTCAATGGTTCTTTTTTTAATGTGATTTAATATTTTATTTACTATTTAATGTTTTTCTTACAATTATTTATGTAAAAAATATGATTGTAGTTAGATAGTATAAAAATATTTGTGATTTGATTTGATTTTTAAAGTACCAATTATTAATAATGATTAGATTATATTTTGAAAAAAAAAATTGTAATTGATTTTTTTAACTCACAGTGTTTTTGAAAAAAAAATTATTGTGTTTTTTTAACTATCAATTCACTTAATTGTGATTTGATTTTTAACTCACTATTTTTGAAAAACAAAATAGATTGTACTCATTAGAGTCACATAATGTACCAATTATTGATGATAATTAAATTGTATTTTGACCCAAAAAAATTTGTAATTGATCTTTTTAACTCACTATGTTTTTTGAAAAATAAATTATTGTGTTTTTTAATTATCAATTGACTTAATTTGTGATTGATTTTTTTAATTATTGATGATGATTAGATAGCAATAAAAAAATTGTGATTTGTATGATTGAAATTATCTCCTTTCGTTTATAATTTTATTTTTTAATATGATTGAAATTAGATAAACATAAACACTCACAAAAAGAAAAATGTGATTGTAGTTTATTCAATGATTCTAAATAATCTTTTTTATTTACTATTTTAAAGGTTATTTTTTTCAATTACTTTTTTATTGTGAGAAAATGTCATTGTAGTTAGATAGCATTAAAAAAATTGTGATTTGTATGATTGAAGTTATCTCCTTTTGTTTATAATTTGATTTTTTAATAGGATTGAAGTTAACTCACAAAAAGAAAAATGTGATTGTAATTTGTTCAACGGCTCTAAATAATCTATCTATCTATCTATACTATATATTAAACAAAAGGGGTTTTAACCCCCAAAGGCCTGTGGAAGCTCCAATATGCCAATCCTAATTTTCTGATTTTTTATTTTTTTTTAAAAAAAAATTACTTTTTGCATTCCAAAAGACCCATCTATACATGTAATTATTGTGTACATGACTTTTAATTTTTAAAGCCTCGGTATAAATGACTTTTAATTTTTAAAGCCTCGGTCAAACCCAGGGTATTACTTTGCATCCTATACATGTAATTTTCATCCCAAGAGACAATTGTAATCAAGTCTTATTTAATAAGGGTTTATTTATTTTTCCCTCTTAATTTTTTCTCTCTTAATTTTATCCTTCCCAAGACATTTTTTCTCGGTTTTCTTCTTCAGGGCCATTACTTTTGCATCTTATACATGTAATTTGCATCCCAAGAGACAATTGTAATCAAGTCTTATTTAATAATGTTTATTATTTTCCCTCTTAATTTTTCCCTCTTAATTTTATCCTTCCCAAGACATTTTTTCCCTCTTAATTTTTTCTTTATAACTCCTCCAATACACATATTTTTCTTAATTTTTTTGCTTACTCTTTCTTCAGTTCTCATTTCCATACTTTCAGCTTCAGTGACTACATATGCAAACAGTAAGTTTAAGTGTTATTTTGTTTAATTTCTCCTTCTTAACTTTTTCTTTTGTTTACTTTTAATATTGTAGTTAGTACAATGGTTTTTTTGATTTTATTTACTGTTTTAATATTGTAGTAATCAAAAATTAGTTCAATGGTTTTGATTTTATTTTTTATTTTTAATATGATTAAGTTAGATAAAAAATATTGTAGTAATCAAAAATTAGTTCAATGGTTTTCTTGATTTTATTCTTTTTTTGAATTTTAATATGATAAAGTTAGATAAAAAGAAAAAATGTGATTATAATTAGTTTTTGATTTTTTAATATGATTAAAAAAGAAAAATCCTATACATGTAATTTTCATCCCAAGAGACAATTGTAATCAAGTTATTTAATAAGGTTTATTTATTTTTCCCTCTTAATTTTTTCTCTCTTAATTTTATCCTTCCCAAGACATTTTTTCTCGGTTTTCTTCTTCAGGGCCATTACTTTTTGCATCTTATACATGTAATTTGCATCCCAAGAGACAATTGTAATCAAGTCTTATTTAATAAGTGTTTATTTATTTTTCCCTCTAATTTTTCCCTCTTAATTTTATCCTTCCCAAGACATTTTTTCCCTCTTAATTTTTTCTTATAACTCCTCCAATACACATATTTTTCTTAACTTTTTTTGCTTTCTCCTTCTTCAGTTCTCATTTCCATACTTCAGCTTCAGTGACTACATATGCAAACAGTAAGTGTTAAGTGTTATTTTTGTTTAATTTCTCCTTCTTAACTTTTTCTTTTGTTACTGTTTTAATATTGTAGTTAGACAATGGTTTTTTTGATTTTATTTACTGTTTTAATATTGTAGTTAATCAAAAATTAGTTCAATGGTTTTCTTGATTTTATTTTTTATTTTTAATATGATTAAAGTTAGATAAAAAATATTGTAGTTAATCAAAAATTAGTTCAATGGTTTTCTTGATTTTATTTCTTATTTTTGAATTTTAATATGATTAAAGTTAGATAAAAAGAAAAAATGTGATTATAATTAGTTTTTGATTTTTTAATATGATTAAAGTTAGATAAAAAGAAAAAATCAATGGTTTTCTTGATTTTATATTGATTTTTTAATATGATTAAAGTTAGATAAAAAATATTGTAGTTAATCAAAAATTAGTTCAATGGTTTCTTGATTTTATTTTGGTTTTCTTGATTTTTTAATGTGATTATAATTAGTTGAATGATTCTTTTTTTTAATGTGATTGTATTAATGTTATTTAATCTTTTTATTTACTATTTTAATTTTTTAATATGATTAAAGTTAGTTCAATGGTTTTCTTGATTTTATTTTGATTTTTTAATATGATTAAAGTTAGATAAAAAGAAAAATGTGATTATAATTAGTTTTGATTTTTTAATATGATTAAAGTTAGATAAAAAGAAAAAAATGTGATTAAATTAGTTGAATGATTCTTTTTTTAATGTGATTGTATTAATGTTATTAACTTTTATTTACTATTTTACTTTTTTAATATGATTAAAGTTAGATAAATATAAACCCTCACAAAAAGAAAAATGTCATTATAATTAGTTAGTTATAAACCCTCACAAAAAGAAAAATGTCATTATAATTAGTTAGTTTAATGTGATTATAATTTTTAATATAATTCTTTTTTTAATGTGATTGTAGTTAGTTTAATAACTCTTTTTTAATTTATTTATTTTATTATGGGAAAAATGTGATGTGATTGTAGTTGTTCAATGACTCTTTTTTTAATATGATTGTTGCAGTTACATCAATGTTTGTTTTTTTTAATGTTATTAATCTTTTTATTTACTATTTAATTTAAATTTTAATTTTTAATATGATTAGTTAGTTATAATTAGTTGAATGATCTTTTTTTAATGTGATTGTAGTTAGTTTAATAGTTAAAAAAAATGTGATTAACTAATTTTAAATGTTATTTAATCTTTTTATTTACTATTTTAATTTTATTTTTACTTTTTTAATATGATTAAAGTTAGATAAATATAAACTCTCACAAAAAAAAAATGTGATTGTAATTAGTTGAATATTCTTTTTTTAATGTGATTGTAGTAGTTAATAGTTAAAAAAAATGTGATTAACTAATTTTTAATGTTATTAATTTTTTTTAATGATTAAAGTTAGATAAATATAAACTCTCACAAAAAGAAAAATGTGATCGTAATTAGTTGAATGATTCTTTTTTTAATGTGTATTGTAGTTAGTTAATAGTTAAAAAAATGTGATTAACTAATTTTTAATGTTATTAATCTTTTTATTTACTATTATAATTTATTTTTAATTTTTTAATTTTTAATATGATTAAAGTTAGATAAAATAAACTCTCAAAAAAAGAAAAATGTGATTGTAATTAGTTCAATGGTTCTTTTTTAATTGTATGTATGTAGTTAAATTAATGGTTCTTTTTTTTTCATTTATTTTAACAAGCGTCCTTTTTTTTTTTTTGGTTGATAAGAACAATGTTAACCTTTGTGGTCAAAGACAGAACTGGTTCAATAAATCTCACTGTTCAAGATAAACGGGCAGAGTTTATTTTGCGATGTCAACCATCATATTTGAAGAATATGAGATCAAAGGTAGGAAATTATAAAATTTATTATAAATAACTTATCTTACTTTTTCAAACACAAACTTATAATCCAAAATTTTATAGGATAATGGCGTTAGAAGATTAAAGATTATATTGCGTCATGCCAAGACCGTGCCTATGCATTTATCATACCTGTACCAACAATGCCACGTCAACTAGATTGTGCACCGTGCGTTACCTTTGTTTTAAATATAGATTGGTCTGAAGAATGTCTATATCTTTCAGAAAGTAAAAAAAAAAGTAAGTATAACATTTTACTTTATAACATTTTATAAATACATAGTATATGTATTGTTCATAATTATGATACTAACTACATGTTGACAATGCAGGAATGCTGATGGAAGGCCCACAACAATTTAGATTTTAGTTATTTTTTGTTTTACTTATTCAGTGAATTTCGAACAAATGTAATAAATTCTTATATTTAGTACTTTAATTAGCAATGTCAATATTTCTTTTAAAATTAAATATATTTTATGCTAACAATTTAAAAATATGTTAACATAACTATGAATGGTTTTTTTTTTTAATTTAAATTTAATCCCGTGCATAGCACGGGTAATATGCTAGTACTATAATATTAAGCAAAAGGGGGTTTTTAACCCCAAAGCTTGTGGGAGCTCCAATCTCCTAATCCTAATTTCTAATTTTTGATTTAAAAAAAAAAAAAAAAACTCAGCATTTATTGACTTCTCCCAACCCAACCTCAGCATTTATGACTTCTCTCAACCCACAATTCCTTTTGACTTCTCTCATAATTATGTAACGCCCTCAAAATTAAACCCATAATATATGATATTAACATGCATTATTATAAGAAAAGGAAGAATATTATTCCATTCATCAGAGTAAACTTATTAAAAGACATACTTGTAAAAAAGAAAGTAAATGCCCTATGGGCTTACATCTTTCCAAGCCAACACTTGGACACAAAAATATGAGTACTAACTCATTTACAAGTTAAGCCCTTGGCTTGAGTCCTTACATGTAATATCAAATAAAGCAAATAACAACTAATTAAATGAGTCTTCATTCTAAATCATCCAAGCAAATTCCTTGGAGGTAGCCCATCACCTGAACCTGAAAATGATGTTCCCATATAGGGTGAGCCACACTTCCATCAAAGATTGTCACAAATTAAGTCAATTGATAATTAAAAAACACAAATATTTTTGTATACTTACAATCTAATATCATCAATAATGGAGACTTTTTGTGAACCTAATGAATACAATCCATTTTTTTTTTCAAAACACACAATGAGTTAAAAATCAAATCACAAATTAAGTCAATTGATAGTTAAAAAACACAATTAATTTTTCTTCTTCAAAAAACACAGTGAGAAAAAATCAATTTCAATTTTTTTTTTTCAAAAAAACAATCTAATCATTATCATAAATGGGTACTTTATGTGAACCTAAGAATAACATCTCTTTTTAAAAAAAAAAAAAAAAACACAGTGAGTTAAAAATCAAATCACAAATTAAGCCAATTGATAGTTAAAAACAAAACAATTTTTTTAAAAAAACACAATGAGTTAAAAAATTAATTACAAATATTTTGCTTCAAAATACAATCTAATTTCATTATTATAAGGGGTAATTTATGTGAACCATTGAACTAACTACAATTGGTAGTTAAAAATATAATGAATTAAAACACAATCACAAATTAAATGAATTGGTAGTGAAAAATACAATCACATCACAAAAAAATTAATTACAATTTTTTTTTTTGAAAATATAATCTAATCATCATCAATAATTATTACACTGTTAATTGGTAATTACATTTTAATTGTGAACTCTCTCTCTCTCTCTTCCAAATCATCTTCCCGTGTTGATTTTGTTTGTCAACTTTGAAGTCATATTTAAAGACATCTTTAAAGTTGCTTTATTAAAGCGATGACTTAAACTTGCTAGATGAGCCAATAAAGCAGAATGTCAAAGAAGGAAGAAAAAAAAAATAGTAAAGAAAACCAAAAATTAAAAGATTAAAACTCACATTTATCACCCAAAAAATAAATTAATAACTCACATTTTTTTTTAATCACGTGTTACTTTTGTTTACCAGGGAAAAAATGCGCAAGAGATATTTGGTTCATACTTGAACGCTTGTCCAAATCAAGGAAGTAGAACAATTCGAACAGAGGTGCACTATTGTTGATCTCACTTATCAATTTTCCATGGCACGAAGAATTGTCTATCAGCATGGGTTAACAATAATGATCTTTTGGTAAACAGGAAACAATCTTTATGTCACTTCAGTATTTCCAAGAACCAATCAACCGAGCTTTGCAGAGATTTGAACGTCAAAATTAGTCAGCTTGAAGTCATCAAAGAACCATTAAACTCACCGTGACTGTTCATATAATTTTTTTTTTTTTGAGAAAAAAATCAAGGGTTATGCTAGGAACACCAAATTTTCTACTAAACAAATGACCAAATGTCTCATATGCGTGTGATGTTCCGCAATTTGCGAACCCCACACCCATGTGAGACATTTGGTCATTTGTTTAGTAAAAAATTTGACACCTCTAACATTTTTCAAAATCAATTACAATTACAATCACTGTGACTGTTCAACGGTAGTTAAATATTTTTTTTTGGCACTTTAACTATCAATTGAACTCAAAAAAATAAAAATAAATAAATCATTAAATTAATTACAATACAATCACTTTAAAAAAAGAACCGTTGAACAAATTACAATCACATCACATTTTTTCAATAATAAAAAAATAAATGAAAAAAAACTATTAAACTAATTACAATCACATTAAAAAAAATATATATTAAACTAAATACAATCACATTTTTCTCTTTGTGAGCGTTTATGTTTATCTAACTTCAATTATATTAAAAAAATCAAATTATATTTTTTTTTGGCTAGACCAAATACAAATCACAAAAGGAGATAACTTCAATCATACAAATCACAAATATTTTTGTTATCTAACTACAATCATATTTTTTCATAATAAAAAAAATAATCATAAGGAAGAACCATTAAAACAGTAAATAAAACGATTAAATCACATTGAAAAAAGAACAATTGAACAAATTGCAATCACATCACATTTTTCTCATAATAAGAAAATAAATGAAAAAAAAGAACCATTGAACTAACTAAAATACAATGACATTAAAAAAAAAAGAACCATTGAACAAACTACAATCACATCACATTTTCTCATAATAAAAAATAAATAAATGAAAAAAAGAACCATTAAACTAATTACAATACAATTACATTTAAAAAAAGAACTATTGAAATAACTACAATCACATTAAAAAAATAACCGTTGAACTAACTACAATAAAAAAATAAATGTAAAGAAGAACTATTAAAACAGTAAATAAAACGATTAAATCACATTAAAAAAAAAACAATTGAACAAATTACAATTACATCACATTTTTCTCATAATAAAAAATAAATGAATGAAAAAAAGAAGAATCATTGAACTAAATACAATACAATGACATTAAAAAAAAGAAGAAAATTGAACAAACTATAATCACATCACATTTTTTCCATAATTAAAAAAATAAATGAAAAAAGAACCATTTTTTTTTGTAATTTAACTATCAATTGAACTCACAAAAAAAAAAAGAACCATTAAACTAATTACAATACAATCACATTAAAAAAAGAACCACTGAACTAACTACAATCATATTAAAAAAAAGAACCGTTGAACAAATTACAATCACATCACATTTTTCTCATAATAAAAAAAAAAAACCATTAAACTAATTACAATCACATTAAAAAAAAAAAAACCATTGAACTAATTACAATCACATTTTTCTCTTTATGTGTATTTATGTTTATCTAATTTCAATCATATTAAAAAAATCAAATTATAATTTTTTTTTTTTTTTTTTTGGCTAGACCAAATACAAATCACAAAAGGAGATAACTTCAATTATACAAATCAAAAATATTTTTATACTATCTAACTACAATCATATTTTTTCATAATAAAAAAAATAATTGTAAAGAAAAACCATTAAAACAGTAAATAAAACGATTAAATCACATTGAAAAAAGAACAATTGAACAAACTACAATTACATCACATTTTTCCCATAATAAAAAATAAATGAAAAAAAAAACCATTAAACTAATTACAATACAATCACATTTAAAAAAAAGAACCATTGAACTAATTACAATCACATTAAAAAAAAAAACACCGTTAAAACAGTAAATAAAACGATTAAATCACATTGAAAAAAGAACAATTGAACAAACTACAATCACATCACATTTTTCCCATAATAAAAAAAATAAATGAAAAAAAGAATCATTAAACTAATTACAATACAATCACATTTAAAAAAAAGAACCATTGAACTAATTACACTCACATTAAAAAAAAACACCGTTGAACTAACTACAATAAAAATAAATGTAAAGAAAAATCATTAAAATAGTAAATAAAACGATTAAATCACATAAAAAAAATAACCATTGAATAAACTACAATTACATCACATTTTTCTCATAATAAAAAAAATAATGAAAAAAAAGGAACCATCGAACAAACTATAATCACAAAAAAAATAATTGTAAAGAAGAACGATTAAAACAGTAAATAAAACGATTAAATCACATTGAAAAAAGAACAATTGAACAAACTACAATCACATCACATTTTTCCCATAATAAAAAAAATAAATGAAAGAAAAAGAACCATTAAACTAATTACAATACAATCACATTTAAAAAAAGAACCATTGAACTAATTACAATTACATTAAAAAAAAACACCGTTGAACTAACTACAATAAAAAATAAATGTAAAGAAAAATCATTAAAATAGTAAATAAAACGATAAATCACATAAAAAAAATAACCATTGAATAAACTACAATTACATCACATTTTTCTCATAATAAAAAAAATAAATAAATAAAAGGAACCATTGAACAAACTATAATCACATCACATTTTCCTATAATTAAAAAAATAAATGAAAAAAAAGAATCATTAAACTAATTACAATACAATCACATTTAAAAAAAAGAACTATTGAACTAACTACAATCACATTTTTCTTTTGTGAGTGCTTATGTTTATGTAATTTCAATCATATTAAAAAATTAAATTATAATTTTTATTTTTTTAGAAATTATAAAATGAGATAACTTCAATCGTACTTAGTAAAAGTGAGAAAGATTGCAATAGGTATGTGAAAAGTTAAAAAAATATGTGTATGGGAGAAGTCAAAAAGATTTGGAGGAATTCAATAAATGCTGAGGTTTTTTTTTTTTTTTTTTTTTTTAAATCAAAACATCAGGAAACTTAGATTGGAAGATTGGAGCTCCCACAAGACTTGGGGTTAAAACCCCTTTTTGCTTCATATATAGTATAGATATATAGATAAATCATAGAATAGATCTATATTTAAAACTTATATATTATGGGATAAATTATTATAATTTTAAATTTAAATTGATGGAATGCTCTCCATATTTAGTGGCACTCAAATTTGAATTTTAAAATGGATTAGTATATTTTCTATTTTTATTTTATATATTTTATATACTTTCTATTTGAAAGTCATAAATCTAGAGATATTAAATATTTTTAAACAAAATAAAAAAAAATGAGAAAAAAATAATTATTCTTTTTCTCATAATAAAAAAAATAACTTTTAAAAAAGAACCATTAAAATAGTAAATAAAAAGATTATTTAGAACCATTGAACAAATTATAATCACATTTTTCTTTTGTGAGTGTTTATATTTATTTTACTTCAATCATATTAAAAAAATCAAATTATAAACAAAAACAGATAACTTCAATCATACAAATCACAATTTTTTTAATGTCATCTAACAACAATCATATTTTTCTCAAAATAATAAAAATAATTGAAAAAAAGAACCATTAAAATAGTAAATAAAAAGATTATTTAGAAGTATTGAACAAACTACAATCACATTTTTTTTTTGTGAGCGTTTATGTTTATCTTTAATCATATTAAAAATGAAATTATAAATAAAAGGAGATAACTTCAATCATACAAATCACATTTTTCTCATAATAAAAAAAATAATTAAAAAAAGAACCATTAAAATAGTAAATAAAAAGATTATTTAGAAGTATTGAACAAACAAAAATTTAGAAAATTAGAATTGGCATATTGAAACTCCCCCAGGCCTTGGGGGTTAAAAATTCCCTTTTGCTTAATATATAGTATAGACTAGTCTATCACCCGTGCTATGCACGGGATAATTATAGATATTTATATTTGTTTTAGATTTTTTTTATAATAAATTATGTTTTTCAATATTTTTATAAAAATAATTTAACAATTTTATCATTAACCATAGTGTATGGGAGAAGTTGAAAAGGGTACTGCAGTAACTATACACGGATTGTATCTATAATTATTTGTATGAGGGGATTTTGACCAAATCAATAAATGTACTCATGTGGAAAGACATGTGGATTGAAGAAAGTTAATAAATGCTGATTAGAGAATTTTGACCAAATCAATAAATGCTAAGTTTTTTTTTTAAATAAAAAATAAAAAATATAGAAATTCGGATTAGGATATTAAAACTCCTACAAGCCTTGGGGGTTCAAAACTCCATTTTGCTTATATATAGTACTAGCATATCACCCGTGCTATGCACGGGTTGTATTTCACCACATTGTCTTTTTTTTTTCTTTCTTTTTTTATACTATATTAAAATTTAATATTTGATACTAATCATATGTGTTGGACTTTTCAAGAAATTTATATGTGATGGACTTTTCAAGGAATTTTTTCATGCTTGTTCTTAATGCATTAAAATGTTATTATGAGGAATAATAATCATGTGTTGAATTTTTCAAGGAATTCATATGTACTTCACAATTATTTCTATATATGTAAATTGTGATTTTTAATGTCTTTTTTTTTTAAATATCTTCTTTTTTTTATATTATATTAAAGTGTAATATTTTGATAATAATCATATATGTTGGACTTTTCAAGGAATTTTTTTTTTATGATTGTTCTTAATGTATTAAAGTATTATTATGAGGGATAATAATTGTATGTGTTTGGACTTTTCAAGGAATTCATATGTGTTGGACTTTTTAAAGAATTTTTTTATACTTGAGGGTTGGGAGAAGTTAATAAATGCTAAGGTTTTTTTTTTTTTTAAATAAAAAATCAGGAAATTTAGAATGGGATATTGAACCTCCCACATGACTTGGGGGGTTAGAAACCCCATTTTTCTTAATATATATATAGATAGATAGATAGATATATCTTTTTATTTTTATTTTTATTTTGTATGGTTTCTATTCGGATATTTTTTTTTTCAATTTATTTAAGATGGAGTTGTGGGTATCTTTTTTTTTAATTTAATTTATCTGTGGTTTCCATTTGTTTTTAATTATTATTATTTAGGTAAGTTATGATGTGAGTTAGATATGTTATAGACATGTGAGTTTTATTTATTTAAAGTTTATTTAGATAAACTTTAAAGATTTTTTTTTTTAGTTTTTTAGTTTTTTTTGTTATGTTATAATATAATATATAAAATATAGGTAGATATCTACAACTTTAATAAAAATATTATCTGATTTTTTAATACAATAAAAAATCAAGAAATTTAGATTGGGATATTGAACCTCCCACATGACTTGGGGGGTTAGAAACCCCATTTTTCTTAATATATATATAGATAGATAGATAGATATATCTTTTTATTTTTTTTTTATTTTGTGTGGTTTCTATTCGGGTATTTTTTTTCCAATTTATTTAAGATGGAGTTGTGGGTATCTTTTTTTTTAATTTAATTTATCTGTGGTTTCCATTTGTTTTTAATTATTATTATTTAGGTAAGTTATGATGTGAGTTAGATATATTATAGACATGTGATTTTTATTTATTTATAAACTTTAAAGATTTTTTTTTTTTAGTTTTTTAGTTTTTTAGTTTTTCTTGTTATGTTATAATATAATATATAAAATATAGGTAGATATCTACAACTTTAATAAAAAATATTATCTGATTTTTTTGGGAAGAGAAAAGGAATGCAAGTTTTAATATTTTTTTTTGAAATTTGTGAGAGAGATTAGGAGGGAGAGATTATGAAATATTTTTGTTATTAAATAAATAAATCAGTCAATAGTTTTTTTAATCTATTTTGTAAATTAAAAATCAATAATTTTGAAAGTTTGATTAATTTGTCCCATTAAGTGATTTAAATTTTGATAGATATACATAATAAAAAATACATAATTATATTATTAATCATAATTCAAATTTAGATGTTATATCTTTTTGAGATCTATAGCTAAATTCTTATCTTTTTTTTTTTTTTTTTGTGTGTGTGTAACCATAGTGGATGGGAGAATTGAAAAGGGTGTTGCAATAATTATAGCGACCCCGGTCTTTTCTATAGCGACCCCGATCTTTTCCCATTTGTTTATTGTATCCGGACTTAGGTTCCGTAGATCCTGTCATTGTATTATGGTGGTTATCGTCCTTTAATTTCCTATTTCTGAGTTATGGGATGCAATGGGCAGGTTTGTAGCAGGTTGGTTGGATTCGGAAACCAAGTGTTGCTGTCCAGTTTTTGGGTTGGTCGCTCGAGCGAGGGTTTGTCGCTCGAGCGAGGGTTGTTTTTGTGTCTGGTGGCTCGAGCCAGAGTTTCTTCCTCGAGCGAGCGATTGCGTCTAGTATAGACCTGAGAGCAGTGTTTCTTCGCTCGAGCAAGCTTTCCTTCGCTCGAGCGAGCGAGGTGTATGTTTTCGAGTTCTTCGCTCGAGCGAGCAGTCCTTCGCTCGAGCGTGCTTCTGGGTTGCAGACCTGAAGCTTCGAGTTCTTGGCTCGAGCGAGCTTTTCTTCGCTCGAGCGAGGGTTTTCTGTGTCTGGTCGCTCGAGCGACCAAGTCTTCGCTCGAGCGAGCCTGTCCAGTTTAAATAGGCAGCAGCGGGATTTTGAACAGTTTTTCATCCTCTTTCTGATTCCAAACCCTAGGTCCGACTTCTCTCTCTCTTCTCTCTTAGGTTTGATCTACTTAGAGTGAGTTTCTATCCTAGATCCTTAATTAAAAAGATAGAGTGAGACGATGGCTTCGTTTTGATCGGAACAATCTTGGATTTGGAGCACTTTGGTTTTGGGTCATCATCTCCGTCTTCTTCATTCGGTTAATTGCTTCGAGGTAGGGATTTCCTACTCCATCTTATAGGTTTTGATCATAAGTTTTGGTATTTCTGATATGTTGGGGACGTTTGGTAATTTTGAAAAAAGCTAGGGTTTGTTTTATATTTTAAAAAGCCCTAATTGTTGTAATAAAATTAATTCGTATAATTTTGGAAAAGGTATGGAAATTGGTTTAATTCATAATATTGGGAAGTTATGTGATTAAATGTTGTAGTTGGATAATTTAACCATTCATCTTTGAAATTGAGATCATATATCTTGATACATTTATTTCCTGCGTAGAAATAATTGTTTTGGGCTATCGGTGGAGGATAGTCATGATTGTTGTAGACATTGCATGTGGATTAGGGAAAACTGAAACTAATCAATTGGCCATGTCGTTGTGTATAAAGGGTGGAATATTACATTAAATTTATGTATTGATTGATTGTGTATATGACTTTGTGTTTATATGCATTACTTGTGTATGGGAGGAGATATGGGATGTACTCCACGGTTTAGGGGAAGATAGGGATGTACCTCTAAACCGGTTAATGATTATGAGAAGATACGGGATGAACCCAGGGTTGCAGCTCATATGCGCGCCTATTGCAGAGATACAGCTCATATGCTTATCTATTGAAGTGTGATACAGTTCATATGCTTGTCCACCGAAGTGTTTGTTTATTTGATCTGATATGGCACTAAAATGTATATCATTATCTTTTTGTGAAGTACGGAAGTGGTTTATGTGATCTTGATACAACACCAACATGTGTATCCGTTATGATATAAGAAAGGTGTAACTTGATTTGTTATCCCTGTTGAATTGGAAATATTGTTAATAAGAGATGAAACCCCTGTTGAGTTATTTGGCCAGGCTCTGTGCCATATTTGTATAAATGGAAAGTGAGATGTGTCATAAGCATTAGTGTCATGAACTTGTAAAATGATGTATTTGACTATCTTGAGTTAACCATCTATTGATTGCTACTGCTTTAGTTAATTCTTATACTTGGTTTGTAGTTTTTCTACTGGAC